>VDFB02036888.1:26900-168578 GCA_007258455.2 Sequoia sempervirens | reverse complement strand
CCTAATGCAACTAATCAAAGCATCTCCATAGGTTGGCATCAATGCAAAAATGAAGATATGTTGACATCAATGACAATACATGCTTCTAACAGATAAATTGGTATCATGGTTCAGTAAGAAACACAAGTCGGTTTCTTTATCCACTATTGAAGCTGAATATATTGTTGTTGTATCTTGTTGTACTCAAGTTTTTTGGATGAAGTAAACACTGCAAGATATTAAGGTGAATTGTGATGGGCCAATTACTATTTTCCTGATAATACTAGTACAATACATATCTCAAAGAATCCTATTATGCATTCCAAAACCAAATGCATATCAATTAAGTATCATTTTCTTAGGGAGAAAAATTGTTGCACGGGAAGTCAAATTGGAATATGTGGCTAAACAAGATCAACTGATAGATATATTTACCAAACCCCTTCCAAAGGAGTCATTTGAATAGATTAGGGAGAAACTAGGAGTTGTTCCTTCTCCGATCTCTACTTGAATATAGAATGTATTCATCCAAGGGGAGCATAAGGGAGTAATTCTTTATCCTTGGTCTATCCCTTTGTAATTGATGTCAAAGGGGGAGAGTATAGAAAATGGAATAATTGTATGCAAAGCTATGCTTTTTTAATTAGTGTTAGGGAAAGAGTGTAGTTGAGTTGTAATGATAATGTTATTTAGGGGGAGAATAAGAAAATTTGGTATGTAGAGAGAATACAAGGTGTTCGTGAATGATGCAATGGTACAAAAAAGGGGAGTATGAATGATGTTGTCATTTTTTAGAGTTTTTTGTTGTTGCTATTTTTAAGTGTTTCCATCAATGAAAAAGGGGGATATTGTTGGAATTGTTGTCATTTATGTCAAAGGGTAGTCATGATGTTCACTGAATTTAGTGGACTAGATCAGGAAGATTGTTTGTGGTTGCTTAGTATAGATCCTAAAAAGTTGCAAATGTTGTAAATCAACATTATAAAAGTTGCACAAATGTTGCATAGCCTTGATGTAGGAAATTCTAGAAGGTTGTGAAGGAATTAGATAGAATATCTATAATAAGTTTTTTGAGTACATTTTAGAGGTATGATCGACAAGTTTAGATGATCAAGATTGAGCTCACAAATGAATTATTTCTATTCTCTAGTCTAGGTAATTATTGGCTCAATGGAGTATTAAATTTTTCCTAAGTTTAGCGCTTAATAATTTATCTAGCTTGATTGAAAATGGAGATTTTAGATTAAAAATCAATAGTTCTCATTGTATCACACTTGATCTTCATAACACATTTTTGATTCACTCTGATATGGTTAAAACTGAAATAGTGCAAAATCTCGCCATGTGTCTGATGGGACCAAGGTTAAGACTCTCTTCTTTGCTAAGATTGATGGCTAATGTGAAAGATGTTAGAGATCAATGGCTAATGTAACATCACATTTCCAATTCGTTCTAACAATAGAAATATATATGATAGTATGAAATGATGGCAAGTGGTAGTCATCTATTGCATCACATAGTTAATATGCATTGAATTTTTCATTCTTTAGTTTCAAATCTACAATGCACTAAGAAAACAGTGTGTGATGAAGATCAACAGTGTGCATTGAAGGAGAAGATTGAATGTTTATCATGATAGTGTATTTATGTCATGCTCTGAAAAATGCCAAGTTTGCAATGATGCAATATGGTTCATCATGTCAAAGATGGCATCTGCGAGATAGAAGGCACATTTCTACCTCTCTATGGAAGGAATGGTGGGTTCCTATGATGGCTCTGTGAAAACATAGAATGGTGACACATTTCCATGATGACAAATGGAAATCATTCATTGCATCACATAAACCCTACACATTGCATATATCATTCTTCAAGTGTGAAGCAAAAATGCACTAAGCATATGGTATGTGATAGAGATCATCGACACATATTTCAAGAGAGATTGACCTAACATTTGTGTTTTAAAGATGAGACATATCAATGGAGACCATCAGCTCATGCTGGAAAAGCAAAGATTAAAGGTTGATATTCAAAGTGAGCAAACAAATGCTTTCTGAAGAGAAAATTTGATGAGAAGTTATAGAGTTGAAGACAATTTAAATCTATTTTTGAAAAATCATAAAAGCAATAGTTTCAAGGGACTACAAAGTAGTTATGGTTTGTGTAACTATGGAAATAGCCACTGTTGTGGTTAGAAAGGTAATGTAAGTGGTTTCTGAATATAGAACTTTTACATATCATGTGTATAGTGGAGATGTAAATTCAAATGATTCAGATACACAGAGATTACTTAATTGAGGGTTTTTAGGTGTTCCAGAATATATGACCAAATAGATGAAAAGCTATCAAAGTGATATCTCAATAATGGTGAATTGAGAGAAGTGTAGAGAAGAGGAAGAGAATCCAAATTAATGAATTGAAAAGGTGCATTTCAGGTTGAAAAAAAACTAGAATCAACATATATGAACTTGTAATGTTGTAGAGATTTTTTCCTTAGAAAGATTGAGTTGGCACTCAATTAGGTGTGCAATGTACCTTTAGGATGGTGCCTCAAAGCATTATCTTAGGTGTGCAATGTACCTAGAGGTTGGTTCCTCAAAACATTTTCTTAGGTGTCAATGTACCTATAAGTTGGTGCTTACAAAATATATGTAACATCTTTTATTGCAAGGTTGGATCAAGATAATAGATCCTAGCATCTATTATGATTGTGGTTTTTCCCAAGTTGGGTTTTCTACATATATCTGGTGTCTTCTTTGTTTGATCTTAAACATTGTCTACTAGTTTAATCTAGTAAAAATTTTAATACACTAATCCACCCCCCTCGACTCAATGTATTGGTGTTCTTTCAACAATACAACATATCAAATCAATTACATGCATGGCACAACTTTCTTTTTTCATATCCTTTTCCAGACACGTTCCATCATTTCAATAATTTCCCTATACAAACATATACTTGCAATACCTCCATCTACTTCCATTATTACATCTCTCTCCTCCACAATTTTCTACTTGGTGGCATTCAAATCACATCACATGCACCATCTTTCACATCACCATAGCCATTCCATGTATGTTTTGCATTATAAAATATGATTACCATTAAATTTAGATTAATTTTATTTGGAATTCATGTTCATACAATATTTACTTTATATTATATTCATATATCCAATGCTTTCAAAAATAATGCCCTTAGTTCTTCTCATACCTTACTATTTGAGGAAAAATTACTACTTTAAGTTGGGGGAGTATTGGCTCATTTTCAAGTTTATAAAGTTGCATATACCAACATAAATTATTTTACAAACTCACAAACATAGATTATAGCATTCATAGAAGCAAGAATTTAGGCATAAACACCAAAAAAATTGAACCAAAATCTATTTGACTAAGGATAAAGTACTTCAAAGTGGGGGAGGACATCATCAAAAGGGATCCATTATCCCATAATTTACTTCTAGAGGAACAACTATGATTTCCTATTTTTCAACAAGTTGGATGGCTTGATTACTTCCTTCATATTACATAATTCAATGAGGTAATGATACAAAAAAATTCTAACACATTACAAAAAGATGAAGACATAGTTAGAGGCTTAAGAGTGGATGCCTCAGAGGCCTCCAAATTTCCCAAGTTGGAGAGGAATTTCTAGTACGATTAGATGCAATAAAAACTTGAAATGAGTTCATACAATCAAGAGGAAATGGATTCCTTAGATCAAGGTACTAAACAAATTTTCCTATCATGTTTATGAGAATCCATTATTATAGACATCATTAAATATTTGACCTATAATGGCATACAATCTCTCTTGTACACAATAAATTTTAAACCGATAAGCCACCTCTGCCATCAAAGGCTAGTGAATGTCCCAAAATTCTCATATAACTCATTTAAATGAATCTCTTGAGTACAAAATAAAGAGAAACTAGTTTTCCTTTTCTCATTATTGTTTGGTCACTTCAGTTCCTTGATATTTCGTGGGAAAATTTTCTAGCATACAATAACATAAATGACATACTTCTAAGGCCATGGTTAGATAAAGCAACTAGGGATCAAGAGGTGAATGATCCATTTGTAGAAAGTGAAAAGGAACATATACCCTATTCCCCACATGTTGTATCATCTACCTACAACAATAACATACATAAAGAGCTAGATATGCAATAAAACCAATTTGTAGCCTCTAACACACAACTCATAGCACCTATAGACTCAAAAACCCTTATTTCCCTAGAAAAACTTTCTATTCCTAAGAAGAATAAAGGAAAATGTACACCTTCCTCTTTTCCGTCTAAAAAGAAGTGGAAACTGCTTGCGCAATCTAAAAGGTGGTCACACCACCTGAAGGAAAAGGGGATTACAACAGGGGAGGCCCGTTCTATGCAAGAAAAGATCATGATGATAGAGTCTAAAACAAATTCAAAAAAATAAAATTTACTTGATCAAGAACAATAGAAAAGCCTAAAATTTATGTATCTAAGCACTAGTTTAGATTATGAATTTGAAGATTTATTTATAGAAAAGAAGAAACCCAAACCTTATAATAATTCAATAGTTGAAGAGGAATTTTCTTCACTAGCTGAGATTGATGAAGAATTATTTTTGGGGGATGAGAAGGAATTACTCTTTACAAGAAGATATGAAGTTAATGAGTTATTTAGCTCTATATAAAACTAAGGAGCTAGAATAACAAATAAAGGGTTACAAACAAAAAGATATTATGTTGGATAACAAGATTAAAGAATTGGAAAAACATTTGCATGTTAATCAGTATCAAGGAGTAGGTTGGGATAAATTATCTTAATTATCCATCATATAAATAAATAAGAAAACTCTAAAACTTGATGATCATCTTGATTTCTCTTATTAAAAAATTCATTTCCCTAGAGGTACTTCATTTAAACTGTGTGAATTTTACCTACATAATCTAGCCTTTCCATATGATATTTCCTGAAACCCACTAATTTTTGTGGGAGATGTTTAGATAAAGACACTAGCCTCATTTATCCAAAATGAACATTAGAGAGGCCAATTACAACAAGATTATCATGAGAGGGAGAATTCACTTCCCCTTCATATTAGAGTTGAGGCAAAGGATCCCAATGAGGTAGTAGAGGAATGGATGGACCTCGTGGATAGACACTGGGTGGGAAAGAAAATTTTGGAATGTACAGAAAAAGATTAAAGAATATTTCAAGAGCTGGAAGTTGGAATAGGAACAGAGGCACTCACTTGCTCCCATGATAAAAATATTTGACACATTAACTAAAAAATAAAGAGCTCCATTTTGCTTTTAACTACTTGGAAACAATTATAAGAGCACATAAGTACATCAAGGCTTCCATAAAACACCGGATCACTTGGTTCCTTATGAAATTTTTGTTGGAAATACAAGGGAACACAACTAAAAGGGTGGGTGAGTCAGTTGTCTCAAAAATTCAAAACTTATTCAACTTATTAACCTTATTCTCAAATCTGATAATTAACCATGAAAACATAAATCATCAACACATTAGAAACACACATAACACCAAGATTTTTAATGTGGAAACCCTATTAGGGGAAAAACCACATTGGAGGTCAATCCACAAGATTATACCCTATTAAAAGTATAATGAAAATGAAATATGAGGAATGCATGTGCATTCAGGCACACTGCCTAGAGATCACTACTTAATTACAAAGGAAGACACATTGTCTTACAAATAGATTCAGATTACAACCATCCAAAATTTGAACTGAGAAAATAGCATCTACTAATGCCTGATTACAGTTCTAGTTAAGCACATAAACAACTCTTCTACACACTTCTTCACACTCTGCTCTACCTTTGAATGATATTCTCACATACACACATAGAAGAACACTATGGAATCTGCTTCACACAATCTTGCACCCTCTTACACACTTCAATTCAAATAAACAATCACTCTTATATATCCACAACAAGATATTTCATCACAATAAGTTGGCCACAAAGAAATAATAAAATGAATATAACTGTTGGCCCAAAAACATTAAAGATTATCAATTCCAGTCAACCAAGCTTGGTCACAACTTAGTGAGGACCTAAAACAACATCTCCAATATTAAAATACTTCAATTAGTTCCACCTCGAGGATCCACAACACACTACAAACACCATGTCAGCTAAGAACAAGAAAAACATGAACATGCAAGAGAAAATCTTGGATCACAAGCACAACAATCAATGTGGGCATGCAACAAAGATAGAGCATGATATAGAAACATCAAAAAGCATCATGAATCACTAGAGAAGCATCCAAAACAACTAAACTAACTAAAACAACATCATCTTCAATCAGGAACACCGAATGGAGCAACAGAAAATTTGTCAAAATGAGAATCTTCATAACTCAATCAAATATTTATGCAAACCTCTAAAACTTGACGAGGATAAACTAGATACACGCAGCAACAAACTATTTAGTAGAAAACCTTTGATCATCAACGTACAGAACTCACCATCATAATGAACTTCATTTCACTACTAACAACCTGCAACTCATTTATTACAATTTTCTCAATATCCTCAACATATATAGTTTCAATTGAATTAATGCTAATAGTGTTGACATCAATGACAACCACATGTCAGAAACACAACCAGAACATCCAAAAATTTCATCCTCCCCTTCTCTTGTACCCAATTTCACATTGGATGGGAAGGAGAGAAGAACATGGATCATTAGAGCAAGCCATATGGCAAAATATATTTGAATAGAAAGGATTCTACCAAAAGTAGGGGAAGAAATCATTGACATAATAGACTACAAAGAAATTGAATTGAAATATAATCAAAGTACTTGAACTACTTGATTGCAAGAAAAAAACCAAGTTAGGGTGAGTGATAAGTCCTAGAAATATCCTATTTTCCGTATTTTAGTTTTATACTTTTCATAATAATTTTGATAGTGCATTCCCAGACATTTCCACTTATTTTAAGTATTTCAAGCATTGACAACAATATATTTTATTGATAAATAATTGTGTGAACCTTGTTGGAAAATGTGCCTCAATCTCACAAGCTGAATCCTCTAAGAAAGCATGGTCGTTGTGACATTCATGGTGTCTCATGGACTGACAGTTCAGTAATCTTGTGTTTTGCTCATGTCACTATGACTTTTATTTTGTCTTGCCGAATCGACCTATCGCTATGACTTGGTGTGGTCGATGTAACCCTTTGCAGAGTGGACATGTCTCAGCAACATAAGGGTTTGTTATTGGGTGCCTAGCATATGTCAATGTGACCTATGGCAACTGGAGTCATTGGTGTAACCTTTTTGCTTCGATATGAAGTCTTAGCGATGGAGGGTTGTCTCACCGATATGTTTTCTCGTAGAGGCGTCAAGGTAACTCAAGTGTATCGGTATGTGGTCCTAGCGACAGGTAGATGTCTCGCCAATTGTAGTCATCAGGGTGACTCGAACATTTGGGAAGATCTCTTGGCGATTGGGAGATGTCTGGCCAACTGAATACACTCAGAGTAACTCAAAGGGTATCGACATGAAGTCTTGGCGATATGTAAAGTCTTGCCAACTTTTCTCATGGTCATCGGGGAAACTCATACGTATCGAAATGATGTCTTGGCAACGATAGGAAGTCTTACCGATATCGGCATGACCTTTGGTCTGTCTGGCCGATGTGGAAATCGGCATGACTTGTTCCTATCGGCATGTAGTCTTGGCAAAGACAAAAATTCTTGCCAACTCGGTAAGACTTGGTGTGCTCGGTGTAAGGTCTCGGCAAAAGATGAATGTCTTGCCGACTGTCGAGCACAGTGGTGTAACTTGAAGGCATCGGTGAGATGTCTTGGCAAAGTGTGTTTGTCTTGCCGATGGGAATCCTAATGTCAGTATAACTCTTGGCGATTGTTCAGAGTTCGGCATAACAAGAAGCTTAGTGTGATGTGTTGGTGAAAGACAAATGTCTTGCCGACTCGGTATGACATGTTTTCTTAATGAGAACTCTTGGAAAACGGTAATGTCCTACCGATGGAAAAGTTGAAATCAATATGACTTGTGAGCATTGGTAAAATGTCTTGCCGATGGAGGAATCTCTTGCCGATGGATGTTAAGGGATTCGGTATGAGTCATGGTGTTCGATATAACCTCTTGCCGACTGTTGGAACCTATGTCGATATCGTCTGTGAATCCATTAAGCATCAGGGAGACACTTCTCATGTCTCACCAACATGCAAACTTAGTGGATTATTCCTTGACTATTTGACTTGGCTCGTGGACCAATCAGAGGAAGTAAAATTCAAATAGTTGGCAATTGGATTTTCTGAACGGTCTGAAGGGAAAAATCTGCACAGAGTGGAAACATCTACGACGATAGGGATGCTGAGTTGGTAGATTACTATTGTGTGATCTAGAAATAATTCACTGAGATCCTGTTGAGAACGAATGCAGATATGTATGCATTGGACGTTCTGTTGAGCAGAGGAGAAGGAGCTGACGGGTTGACAAGCTGAGAAGCTGAAGAGCCGAGAGCCAGAGAGAGAATGATAGAGTGAGGACTGAGTGGCTGGCCTAAAGGCCGAAGCCATGAGGTTAAAGCAGAGGAAGAGAAAGGCAGTGTTATGCTAGAATCTCTCCTGATCTCTCTGGGGGGTGATTGCTACCAGTTGTATCCAGATGAACAAGATGTAATCTCTGAAAAGGCTAAGAGCCTGAAATTGTATTGTAACCAATTTCTTGATGAATAATACAATGGCTCGATCTTTGGAGTGTGGGGTTTTTTATCTGAAAGGATTTTCTCCACGTAAATCTGTGTGTTCTAATTTTTTGTTTCAACTTTCATGTCTGTTGGTTTGTGTAGTAGAATCTGTGTTGTTGATTGTTGTTGAATCTAGATATCTTTCTCTCAGTTGGATCAATGTAGGAAATAAACTATGTTTGTTCCGCATTGGGACATAGTTGTCTATGTCTTTGAGGTAACCTAATTGAAATTGAAAGTTACCGAAGGCACTACTATATGGAGTTTTCACTAGATACGCTCCCTAATTTTCTTACAAGTGGTATCAAAGCCTTCTTTTGGTTGTTGGTTTTGGATATTTCTCTTGTGAAGATTTCTCAGTTTGTTGGGCTAGAAGAAATCTAGAGGAATGGACTCATGTATTGATCCTTTGATGAGTGGAAGCCTTGTGGTATTCTGAGACAGCATGCAACTTGAAGGATGGTCAAGACGGAAAAGGGATTTGATCATGTTGTGATCTGTGTCTCCTGGCTGGTAGAGGTATAACCTTGGAGCATGAGGTGGATTGACTTACTATGTGGCTGTGTAGCAGTAAAGCTTTCATATTGGTGTCTGTGTGACAGGCTCCTGGGTGATATGTGTTGATGGTGTTTTCTGCACAGCAACAACTCAGATAGAATGCAATATTCTATCTCTCTTGAAAGGTTATTCTCAACAATAAATTACTGAAAATTACCCCAAGGTCTCTCGGGTGTTAGGTCATAACAATGCATAAAACAACTCAGATAAAATGTGAAATGCTGGTAATCACAATCGGACCTTACTACAAGCAAACTGTATCCTTTCAATTTATCAGATCTGACAATATGATGATCTTAAATCCTAAATCTAACTGAATAATAAAGAAATAGAAAAAGATAGGGATGCAAGGAAGTGATGAAATCTAAACTACTACAAGGACAAGCAATGCAAATGACATATATCTGGAATGGACCTATCTCAAATAACCAATTCCTGTTCGACCCACAAGGCAATCTTACAAGAACAGTGCAATCTTCTGAGGAATACAGATTTTCAAATCATAGATTTGCATCTACAACCGAACTTAAACACATTTGAATATACGGTCCAGGTTGACTTCACCAGCCTACTACAATCAGATAGTTACTGGGAGTATAGACCTGAGATAGCTACAAACATTCCAAATATGAAATCACATACACCATTTATCCAACTAAACTGATTTATTTTTGAATATTAAACCCTAGATCTTCAAGCAATTTAAAAGATAGAACAAAGGAACCATGCAAGATGAGATAACACAAAGGATTTCACAGGAATAACCACAATGTCCTCAATTGTATTAATCACCAGAAAATGCTGCAACAATTCAACTGTTCTGAATATAATGTTTGCTTCAAGAAACTTCAAATGCTCTAACTATAGCTCTTGCTCTATTACTGTCTTGCTATGTCTATAACCAATGTCTCACTCTTACAATGAGGCAAGAATGCCTATTTATCAAATTTTCCCCCAAAACATGTCGGCCCAGCCAAACATTTTTACAAAATAATCAAAAACCGCCAAAACAGGTCGGCCAAGGAAACAAACTAAGGCACACATTTAATGCCATCATCCAAGTCGGCCAAGGCGCAGTCCCCAAGGAAGTCCGGTCCAATGCATGCCCTATAATAATAGGGAAGCACAAATCTTGAAAAGAGCATTAACTGCTACTCCCTTTGTCTTTCCTCCGTGCTGGTGACCCTTGGACCTTTGAGAATATCCCCTCCAGCTCAGCAATAGGTGGCAATGGCAAAACCCTGAGTCGGCATTTAATTGAATCAATTCCCTCATTGGACCGCTCAACAGTTTTCTTCCAGTCCTCCCTGTTAACCATGTACCTATCTATCACTGCCAAGTATGTAGCAGCATCATCAAGCATGTGGCCAGTGACAGCTCCATCAGAATCTGGGGCATAAACCTCATGCCACCATTCCTTCAATTGATCAAGGCTTAGGTACTTGGGAGCTATTTTCTTCCTCCCTGTCATCACCTCAAAGAAAGCTATGCAACCATCATAAATTGCAGTGAGGTCAGCCTCAATTGATTTCCTTCGTTTTTGTATCTTTTTCAGGCCTCCCTGCCTGATCTGCAACGCCTCGAACCATTCCCATGGTTCATCCAATCTGGCAGAGGGAAGGATTCCTTCTTTTCCCAACTGCTCCTTGCTATGTCCTAAAATAATCCTTGACTTTTGCAGCAGGAGGTCAACGTCATTCTTATCTTGAGAGAGGATACTCTCCAACAGTTCCTTTCCCCGGACTGCATCTTTGCCCACAGACAGGATCTCTTTGATAGCTTCATCTCCTTGTGTCTGTACACCCATCAACCAGTCTGTGGTAGCCTGAGCAGAGGCCTTCATCTTTTCAATTCCAGAAATTGTTTCCTTGGGCAGAAATCCTTGAGTAGTAGAGGAGGACGAATGGAGAGACTATAGAGGCTTCATTACCTCCTCCAGACATTTCCTCAACCTTTCGTTTTCTCTTTTCAGTTCTTGTTTTGACTGGGTCTCCTTCTTAAGTCTGTCAACAATTATAGCACTTGACCCTTCAAATTCCTCAATATCCTGCTCTAGGGAGGCCGGCCCAAGGTTAATAGTTTGAACATTATAATCCTGGCCTGTTACCTCATCTCTTGTTTTATCTGCAGCAGGGGTGGCGATGTGAACTACCCGGTTATGCACCTCATCCCTTTCCACCCGGGAAATCACCCTTGCAGCCTTCTTCTTCTTCCCTTTGCCAATCTGAGATAACATTTCATCCCAGTCAAGAGGAGTGTCTTCTACTATCACCTATTTTTTCTTTGCAATTTCTTTCTCTAACCAGTCCGGGGCTACGGGGTCTGTCCGGATTTCCTCTGTTCTAGTTTCTCCCGGACCTTCTGTGGCTTTCTCCCCTTCTGCAGCTGTCACCTCGACCTCCTCCTCAGCTGTTGCCTTGTCCCCTTCCTTCTCCGGAGTTTTCTCACTTTGACCAGCCTCCTCAAGTCCCAATTCTGGATGCACCAGTGATGGAGTCCGAGCAGGTAGGCTTTCCTCCGGTTCCGGTGATCCGCGGCCTTTCTCACTCTCCGAGGAATCTTCGTATTGTACCAGGGGAGAAGTGTGTCTTTCCTCCGTCTCTACCTCAAGCCCGGCAGCCTCACTGAACAATGTTCCTTCTTTGAACGGTTCTGCCTCTCCGCTGATTTCCTGCTCATCTGGATTCTCCGGTTCTAGTACGCTCTGTGGAGGAGAAACAGGCTTGTCCTGTTCTTCAGCTAGCAATATTGGAGAAGAATCTTTTGGCTGTGGAGCATCCTTTGGGGAAGGAGTTCTTGATTTCCTGGTATACACCTTGGTCTTTTCACCTCCGGAACTCTCCACATCTACAACTGGAGGCTCATCCTCCGAAGCGGTCTGACCTTTCTTCTTCACCACCCTTGTAGTTCTGGCTTTCTTTGGCGGCGGAGGAGCATCCTCTCCTTCAGCTTTCTCTGCTTCTTCCTCATCCGAGGACTTGCTGATTGTCAGAGTCTTCCACCTGCGTTTGCCAATTGGTTTCCTCTTTGTTACAGGCTCAGTTCCCTTAGGACCTCTGACTTTGATCTTGAATGGCGAGGTTTTAGCTGATTTCCCTTTGGGGTCCTCTTCCCCGGATTCTTCAGAGGTAGACATGGGGTCGAGATTCCCCATCAAATCAAAAGTACAAGGCACATTAGCATTCTCCAACATCCAGACCTTATGCTTAATCCAAGAAAAAGTAAATCTTAGCACTGGAGTCATCAAGTCTTCCAACTCTGTCACCTCAGGCTCATTCCAATCAATATCTGCAACTGACCTGTCCTTGATGGGCTCATAGACATGGTCTTGGACCAGTTTTCCGTCATCATCCAGCTGATCCGGAATCAGCTTCACATTATACTGTCTGATTGCCTCCACAGGCAGCCGGGAATACCTTTTCTTCCTCGCATCAAGGTCATCCTTGATGTTGACCCAGTAGTCTTCCAGGTCCTCCTTATGCCTGTATTCCCGGGTAGCTCTTTTCTGTGCCTCTCCGGTTATATCAAAGTTCATTCTCTTTGAATGAAAAGAGAATCCATATGCGGCCAACTCCTCACCCGCAGTGTGAGCTGATTGGATGGACGGGCACATCTCCCCCACGCCAATCCCAAGAGGGAAGTCACCTCCAAAACCGGTCTTATGCTTCTCCCTCTTCACCACTGCGTCAAATTCACAAATCTGTCTTACGACCTCCAGTAGCACGATGTGGTCAGTGGGATACCTGGGCAGTCTGTGAGGCGCAACTGGGCATCCATCAATCCGAAGATAAGTGAAGGTGGGGAACTGGATAAACCATGCCCCGTAATTCTTGATCAGCCCCTTGGCCCCGTCGGACAATCTAATGTGCTCTGCATTTTGAAGTGTCCGGGTAATGTGCATTGTGAATGCATCATTGGCCCTCCTGTAATCTTTATGTCCGAGATGCAGTTCTGGATAGACTTCATATATAATATCCTGCCCAATAGTTCCCATCGGAGTCAGTCCTTTGTAGGGATAGGAGATGGCCAGTACATACATGATGTAGGAGGACATGGTGAACTTCTTCGACTCCAAGACATTTCTTAGTTGTTTGTCTATTTCTGCACTAATGAGTCCTGCCCAGTGATAATTTGTCCCCTGACCCATCTTGGTGATCACGTGGACCATCCAATTCTCCAAGACTCCGGCAGTTCTCAATCCGGCCACTCTGCTCAGCAGTGTGATGGCATCATAGACATCCGGCCTGAATTTCACCCTGTGCAACTGTTTGGGCAACTTGGAATGGTGAGATTTTGGCTTCTCCAGCCATGAATTGATGAGCTGCTGAGCCTTAACTGGCTCATTCTCATAGTAAGTTCGGGCAGTGTCAATGTTTAAAGCACAGACCGAAGGAAGATCCGGCATGCTGAAGGCCCGGGCAATGGAGGCCGGACTGAAATTGGCCAAGACTCGTCCCTCAGTGCTGACCACCATCTGTGTATCAAAAATGTATTGTCGAGCACACTCAAGAATCAATTCGTAGCATTGAACCGCTGGTGGGAACCCTGCCACATGCACTAAACCCGAGTTCATCATTCCTTGTCTCAAGGCTGACTGATCCTTCTCAGCCGTTCTTTGCTTGAACTCCTCACAGCGCCAGGCACCAACGTTGGTATCAGATACATCAGCCCATACGAAAGATATCTTACTTTCAGGGACCGGGCTCTTCATGTCTAATCTCAACCGTTCTTTCTCAGAAATTGAAGATGCCCCTGCACCACCTTTGGACTTCCCAGCAGTAGCCTTTCTTGATTCAGCCTGCACATTCAAGAATTTTCATTAGAATCCAATTATTAAGCTCATATCAATCTAAAGGGTTAGCACACATCATATAAATCCATTAAAATTTGTTGCTAACTACTAATCCATCGGGATCCAGAGAAATCAGACAGTCCGGGAAAATCTTGCAATCCGGAAAAATACCATCGGGGCGGAATTCTGGAGGAATCCGACCCAGACGGATTCCTGCTGCCAAAGCATTGTTAGCCATATAAATCATTAATACGCTCATAAAATCAAAGGATAATCGTTAAATTTACTCATTGGCAACAAGAAATAAGCATTAGACATTCATTCCATTAATCCTATCATCGAAATATCAAAATAACGGAGCTAGACAGGAAATCTGGAAAAATCCGGATGGGACGGATTTCCACGGACAGCATAAAACGCATCGGGAATAAACCCAACCCGCGGAATGAGCCCAAACCGGGAAAATCCGAGAGCAACAAAATTCCGCGATGGTCCTCGAAACCCGAAAAATGGTGAAACATGCACCAAGACCCGAACGACTGCGGGATCTCCACCACCTGAGCCCAAATGACCCCGAAACTAGCAATAATCAACAATCTCAAGTATGCAAAGGATCCCAACTCCCAAAATCCCTCAAAGGATGGATCCCCGTGTTAAAATAATGGTGCCCTAAATCGAATGACCAACTCTCCGCCATTAAAACCAGAGCAAGCTTTAGGGCTCAAAATATCAGTTCAGGATTTACCTAAAAGCCTTCTAATCTTCACAGGACGGGAAGCCAACTTGACACGGGACAAGAGTCACTCAAGCATAAAATAAAATCATCGTTCTGGGCCGAACGCCAAGGGAAACCCTAATTTCGCATGACAACACATTTCGCGCCCGAAACAAACAAGCAATCCGACCCAAAATGCCACCTAAAGGATAAATATGCAATCCAACGGACAAATGGAGCTCACAGGGCATGGATAATGGGGTTCCATAATAAAAACAGGACGGACCCCAACTCTATAAATATAAAATCAAAATCAAATCATGGGCCGACCCCAAATTTAACAATACCCAGTGCAAGAAAACCCCAAATCATCTCATAAGCAAACGGAAGGGCAATGGATACATACCATGGATCAAAGAAAATGAAATCCGAGCTCAAAAAGTTGACCACAAGGTAAACACGTCCAAGCAATGCAAATACTGGCACCAGAACTCAAAAAATCCCCGCGCAAACAAACCAAGATCAATCCCTCAAAGCTCAAATGAAAATCTCAATCGCCAGAGCAGTCAGCAAGGAAGCAATGCAGTTAGAATGAATCAGAAAATGCCCTAAATTCGACCTTATACCCGTCTGAGCAAAGGTACCTCAACCATTAATGCGCGAAAAGACTTTTCTGACAAGTCCGGAAACACGAGCCCCACGCGGAATTTCGGAAAATCCCATAATGCGCGGAAACACAGATTTCGAAGAAATGCAAAAACTGGGGAAATGAGGAAGACCGGGATTTTGACAGAATCCGGGAAAATCCGATAGGACCGGAAAATCCCGAAGTCAGGCAGAAACCCAGAATCGGAAAATCCTGCCAGAAACGGACAAGGAACTAGAGCCCGGAAGAATCCGCCAGAGGTGGAAAATCCTGGATCCAGGTGAAAACCCGGACTTGGCCCAAAACTCAATTTCAATCAATTCCAACCTCAAGGCAAGGGCAAGGCCAGCAAGACCAACATGTCAAGACCCTAAAATGATAAATCCAATAAAATCAAAGGTCAAAGACACCAAAAAAAAGGGGTCCCTACTCCAAGTGGGGCGTGTGTGCAAGAACTGCACAACAATATGGAGAAGCCTAGATTGTTTCTCAGTCATGGAAGAAAGTGCTTATGCTAGGTGGTGGTTCCTAGTGTTGGAAAGCACTATTTCCTATTAACCTCAAATGCTTGAAGGCTATGAAGTTAATCATTAGATGATTTGTAAGCTTCTAAAATATCCTTTCTCTCTTTCTCGGATGCATGTACATGTTGGTGGTTTAGAGTTGGCCTGAAAGGGGTTTGGATTCTCTTGAACTATTGTTTCCTTTCTAAGGATGTTTTGTACTTGCATGGCTCTATGGTTTTGCAGGTTTTACATGGTTAAGCAAAAACTTGTGATCATGTGGAGTTGTTGTTAAGCTATTGTCTAGGAATTGACCTTTTTGGGGTGTTCTTGGATGAGATAGTTGCAGGTCTACATGCATGCTTGGTGCATGGTTTGAGGAGGTATGTTTTCCTCTCTGCATGGGAGTGTTGGTAAGTGATTTGTCACTCAGCATTCTTGTGGTGGTGTTCCTTGATTATGGTGCTCATTGTGGACATGTTTGGCAAGTCAGATCTGGTGTGATCTGGTGTTTGAGTCATGTTGTCTACGTGGTTATTCTCTTTGATATCTCAGTGATGCAGTTTCCAATGCAATGATGGGTTTGCAGTTTCTGTTCAATGGATCTATGGGTTGTGCAATGTTGTGGGCTGTCTTTACCTACATGTTTTCCATGAGACAACTCAGATGTGGATTGTCTATATCCATGAGGTTGATTCATTGTTGGTACAAAATTGTTAGCTGGCCTTGTCTGTGGTCACTTGTGCATTGGTGTGTTTTCTTTGAGATGAGAGGATGGATACTATTGAGTGCCTGAATAGTCAGATAAGGGAACCTATAGCAGGTGGAAATGATGCTTGGAGAGCTCGGATGTCACATTTCTGAGGGATCTCTAGTAGTGACTGTGGATTCATCACATGGTGGTGAATGGTCTTCTATAGTGTTGCAGAAGGGTTCTTGCTCTTTTGCATGGACATTATTTGGAGATGTGCAACATCTTGGAACCATGGAGGACGCTTGGAGTCTTTGGCTAAGGTGTTGGTGGTGCTTGACAAGTGATGTTGTTTGAGTTTATTTTCTTTATGTCATGGTATACTCCTGGTGCACTTGAGTTTTGGTATTGTGCACTAGACAATGGTGAGGTCACTTGAAGCATGGTATCTCCTATGGGGATGTGTAGATCATGATGTCATGATAAGTTCCTGATTTAGATGATTGGAACTTTGACAGTGGTCTGGTAATTCTTTGTGTATTGAGTGCTTTGATTACTTGCTTGATACTTCATGTTAGTGCAGTAATGCAGTTGAAGTTTAGCATGAGATGATTAGTTGCTAGTACTCATGGATACATGAAGAATAAGGTGAGGTTGTTTTTCTCTTATGAGATATGTGTTGTTGCTTGTTACTTTTGTTAAAATTGTTCAGCAGAAAGTCCGAGAAGCCTTCACCTTGGTTGAATGTGATTTCAATAAGAGACCTATGAGGATATTGCTCTTGGATTAGTCATGATGACTTGCATATCCTGAAAGGAGTATTCTCGTTCCCACTCTCAGTCTACTCGGTAGTTTATCTAAAAGGTATGTAGCCCATTATATTTTTCAGATATATATTATTAAGTTTACTTTCATGATATGGATCTTGAATTACTGTTTAATGATTCTAGAAGATTCATAGTGGACTTTGTATAGTTTCTTTTATCTCCTTGTTACTAATGAGAATTGGTAGGAGATGTTGTATGGGCTGATTTCCTGAAATGGGGAATGAACTAGCTTGATCTTCTTAGAGATGCTTACATCCATGTTGTCTGTTAAATTGGTTTGATCTTGGTGATTGAATGGATGGATGTTGTTAAGGATTTCTTATGGGATGTGAAGAAGATCATTCTTGACACAGCTGGCTGTTAGAAGTGTATGTAGAAGGATGTTCTACAGGAAGATGATGTGCAGTGTTTCTCTCTGTGGCTATGAAGGTTTGTGGTGAGAGTTCTTGTAGCAGTTTGTTGCAAGTTGTGCATATCATTGTGGATATTTCCTTGGCACTACATCGTTACATTTTCTATGTGCTGGGATTGGTAGACTTGTTGATGCCTTTGATCTTTCAGATCTGGATTACTCAGGCAATGGGAGTTCCTATATGTTTCTTTTCTTCTTCGATTGGTTGACACTTGGAGCTTGCATTTTCTGTTAATGAGTTAATTATGGTTTGGCATAAGTTTACTAATGATGATACCTCTGAGGTATGTGTGATTGGATGGTATAGCACGAGCTGTGGGTGCTATTTTCAATCATGTGGGTTTATCCATTGGATGGGAGCAGTCTTTTTGATTGTTGTTCTAACTGGTATTATTTATCTTGTTTCTGGATAATGACTTCACTATTGTGTTATGTTTGAAGCTTTGAAGTTGATATTGCTTCTGTATAGCGTTTGAGCACAGTGAAGTGGTAGCAGTTTCTTGTTGGTGAGATCGCAGGGATCTTTTGCTTGTGTTCATTGGAATGATGCTTATACACCTTGGCTTTGTATCTTTCGTCCACACATGGAAGATGACATAATTGTTGCTTGAATGGTGGACATCTTGGATGTTGGAGCAAAGTTATTGATGGAGCATGAGAGCATGTTGAGATCTATGTGGTTTCCTGGCTGGTTGGGATTGGTTGTTTTTTGTAGGACAGTGAGTTGCAGTTGGATGCCTGGTCTGTGTTGTAGATTGTCTTGTGGGCTATTATCTATTGAATCATGTTGATTGGGTGTCTTGAGTATTGTGAGATTTGAACTGGTGGAGCTAGTGTGATCTTAGTTCCTGGTTTCTTTGAAGGTGCCTGTGTGATCTTTGTCAAGTGGGAGATTGTTGCAAAATGTGCCTCAATCTCATAGGTTGAATCCTTTGAGAAAGCATGGTCACTATGACATTCATGGTGTCTGGCCGACTGATAGTTCAGTAATCTTGTGTTTTGCTCATGTCGTTGTGACTTTGATTCTATCTTGCCAAATGGACCTATCGCTATGACTTGGTGTTGTCGTTGTAACCCTTTGCAGAGTGGAAATGTCTCGGTGATAGAAGGGTTTGTTATTGAGTGCCTAGCATATGTCGGTGTGACCTATGGCGACTGGAGTCATCGGTGTAACCCTTTTTCTTTGATATGAAGTCTTAGCGATGGAGGGTTGTCTCACCAATATGTTTTCTTCTGGAGCTGTCGAGGTAACTCAAGTGTGTCGATATGTGGTCCTAGCGACAGGTAGATGTCTCGCCGATTGTAGTCATTAGGGTGACTTGAACATTCGGGAAGATCTCTTGGCGATTGGGAGATGTTTGGCCGACTGAATACACTCAAAGTAACTCAAAGGGTATCGGCATGAAGTCTTGGAGATATGTAAAGTCTTTCTGACTTTGATCATGGTCATCGGGGAAACTCATATGTATCAGAATGATGTCTCGGTGACGATAGGAAGTCTTGCCAATATCGGCATGACCTTTGGTCAGTCTAGCCGATGTGGAAATCGGCATGACTTGTTCCTATTGGCATGTAGTCTTGGCAAAGACAAAAATTCTTGCCGACTCGGTAAGACTTGGTGTGCTCGGTGTAAGGTCTCGGTGAAAGATGAATGTCTTGCTGACTATTGAGCACAGTGGTGTAACTTGAAGGCATCAGTGAGATGTCTTGGCAAAGTGTGTTTGTCTTGCCGATGGGAATCCTGATGTCGGTATAACTCTTGGCGATTGTTCAGAGTTTGGCATAACATGAAGCTTTGTGTGATGTGTTGGTGAAAGACAAATGTCTTACCAACTCGGTATGACATGTTTGCTCGATGAGAACTCTTGGCGAATGGTAATGTCCTACCGATGGCAAAGCTGAAATCGATATGACTTGTGAGCATTGGTAAAACATCTTTCCGATGGAGGAATCTCTTGCTGATGGATGTCGAGGGATTCGGTATGAGTCATGGCGTTCGATATAACCTCTTGCCGACTGTTGGAACCTATGTGGATATCGTCTATGAATCCATTGAGCATCGGGGAGACACTTCTCATGTCTCACTGACATGCGAACTCAATGGATTGTTCCTTGACCGTTTGACTTGGCTCGTGGACCAATCAGAGGAAGTAAAATTCAAATAGTTGGTAGTTGGATTTTCTAAACAGTCTAAATGGAAAAATCTACACAAGAGTGGAAACATCTACAACGATAGGGATGCTGAGTTGGTAGATTACTGTTGTGTGATCTAGAAATGATTCACTGAGATCCTGTTGAGAATGAATGTAGATATGTATGCATTGGATGTTCTGTCAAGCAGAGGAGAAGGAGCTGATGGGTTAACAAGCTGAGAAGCTAAAGAGCCAAGATCCAGAGAGAGAACGATAGAGTGAGGACCGAGTGGTTGGCCGAAAGGCCGAAGCCATGAGGTCGAAGCAGAGGAAGAGAAAGATAGTGTTATGCTAGAATCTCTCCTGATATCTCTGGGGGTGATTGCTACCAGTTGTATCTAGATGAACAAGATGTAATCTCTAAAAAGGCTAAGAACCTAAAATTGTATTGTAACCAATTTGTTGCTGAATAATACAATGGCTCAATCTTTGGAGCGTGCGGTTTTTTATCTAAAAGGATTTTCCCCACGTAAATCTGTGTGTTCTAATTTTCTGTTTCATCTTTCATGTCTGTTGGTTCGTGTAGTAGAATCTGTGTTGTTGATTGTTGTTGAATCTAGATATGTTTCTCTCAATTGCATCAATGTAGGAAATAAATTGTGTTTGTTCCGCATTGGGACATAGTTTTCTGTGTCTTTGAGGTAACCTAATTTAAATTGAAAGTTACCGAAGGCACTACTGTATGGAGTTTTCACTAGATATGCTCCCTAATTTCCTTACAAACCTATGAAACTCTCTGGAATTTAATAGTTTTATGTTGATTATGGTTATTACTGATGAAAATACTCAATTGGAATAATCTCACCCCTACAATGAATGATCTATCAACCCACAACAAAGGGATTGTCAACCCCATAGCAAAAGAATGTTTTTCATAGCCAAAGAGGGTGATCACTCATATGGATTTTAAAATTTTCATGGTTCTAGTCAATGATTTCAAAATTTTGAGCATTTTGATAGTCATTTTCTAGCTAGGGTTTTCTAAAATTCTATTTTTCGGGCTCACCTAAGGTTTAAAACCCTCTTTAAACCCTAATAGTCTCATGCCCTAGCTTTTATTTCTATTTGTTCATTGAATTGAAGTAGTCAATTATTAGTCACATAAGTCAAAACCTATGACATTAAATTCATCCAATTACCGACCCCTTTCTCCTAGTCTATTTGGTTGCATCTGCCTTTAAATATTCATTAAAGTATATTTGTGGGTTTGTGAAATATTTTGTCCAAAGTCTAAAGTCTTAATCCCTAGGTACAACATTTAAATTGTTGCCTTAATGTTCCTATTGACCTATACATGCCCCCCTTTTACATTACAACTGAAGTACATGTGCTTAAAAATCCTTTAGTTACCCATCAAGTGGGCCTCATGTTGCTAGGTGCCTTATTCCTATTAGTTCCACCAACCCATGTTCTATATTGTATTGTTTAATATGTATCCATGGAACCATAGGAAGAAGCCACATGTCTAACCTCTATAATGGTTTATGGTGAGCATAAGGTGGACTAAGATCTAAAGGTTACGAATGTGCCATGTGGCATGATATGGACTATTCCCCATAATTTGTAGGGAACCCTTCATGAAGACTATTATTAACTGTGAAAACATAGGATGCCACCACATGGTGGAGTTTAAGCTATCTAATGAGAAAAATTATGATGCCAAAAATATATTCTAATTATGGTGCACATATTGGACATGTGGCATGATTTTGGAGGCTTTCCTCTATTCTATAGGCCTCGATCTATCGGTCAAGTGCATGACCACAAAAATGCGGGAAAGAAACACATGGATTTCTCCAACCTATTCAAAGATAGTGAGGTCCCTAGTGACAAGGAAAAGGATGTATACATGGAAAAAATCTATTGGCCCATGTTTTCAAAGCCGGTCAAGTTTTTTCAAACTTGCTTCACTTCATCTGAGTGATCCAATCAAACTGATCAACAATACATCAATGACCAAATTTTAAAAATGAAAAACGGGTAGTTGTAAGCTTATTGGTTCATGTGATTGAAGATTCCTGGAAGATAAGACACCATAGGGCTGAATTCGAGTACTTTTTCACCATAAAAGCTAGAATTGCATCATTATTGCAAGTTATCAAAGCATTCAAAGCATGAGGAGATCAAATTGGGTGAGGTTTTGAACTCTTTGCATCAAGAATTAGGGTTTTCATTATCTACATGCCTATAAGAGAAATTATGTTGAATACTTACTTATTTCCTTGCAAAATTACTAGTAGTTGCTTACTTTCATGTTGGAATTACAATCTTAATTCTGCTATAAGTTAGGGTCCTTCTTGTTTACGTTTAAATTGCTTAGAATTTTCCTTAGTTCTTTTCAAATTTCATAGGAAACCTTAAAATCATTAGAGGAACCCAAGTTTTTCCTATATTGCTATCAAAATGTCACCTCTCAAGTCACAATCCTTTGCTTCAACCTTGACCTGATCTCCATACATGATAACATTCTAGCCCAATTACCCAAGTCAACCAATAGTAAAGTTGATAGTAAAATAAAACTATAAGGCTTTGAAGTAGATAAGGGTTTCACACACATATATTATGAAGTTAGAGATACTAAATTAGCCCTATCTAGTTGGGAGTTGTTTAAGTATAGGTATGGGAAGAGGAATGTCCCAATTCCAACCTATAATGTGTGGATATTGGACTTAGGGAAATTTGTTGTTAATGTCTACCTTGATGTGGATATGGTAAAAATAATATCTACCAACTATGATGAGAATATAAGAGTTATGAGAACATACATGGGTGGTGTGATGGCAAGATTGGATTGGACATAGTCAATTATCAATGTATTCTAATTAAATCCTTTTGCAAGAAATCCCATCAACCTAGAGGAAGTCAGAAGATAGTATGAGAAGAATAAAAGTACTTATAGGGAAATTCTCTTACCTAGGTTCAAAATTAAGGACAATCATTGAAGAATTGTCAAGATCTCACTTATGGAACAAGAACTCTTTCAAGTGGATAGTTTTCAATGGTATTTTTTCAAAACATACCACAAATTGTGTCAAGTTCTAGGATTTATCCCTATAGAGAATATGATCATTGCTTTCATGTTTATGGCTGCAAACATCCAAAAACTAATGGTGAATGAGCAATATGACTTTGCTTCTTACCTATCAGATGCCATGCATAAGGGGTTGGTAGCCATTAAGAAATGTAAGATGGGAATGATGTTCTGGAGGTATTTAATTGTGTGCCACATATTCCTAGCTTAGGGAACTAAGGATTTAAGTGATGGTCTGCAAATCAAGACAAAGGATGAAAAGGGGGAAGACCTCCCAGTATAGATGTGGACACAGTTTCTTGATAGGAATTTTCCATAATCAAACTATGTGACCTTCACAAATTTATTTGCTACTAAATAATGTATTTCTTGAAAGCTCAAGTATTGAGAGTGCTAGCTGAATTGTATGATTTTTCTAGGCCATCTAAGAGAAAGATAAAATTGGGAATCACTCACAATTGGGGAGATATATTTGTATATTCAAATTGCACTATTCTAAGGGTATATGGGAGCCCTATTTCTCCACATGTGTTTCCTAGGTTTGTGCCACTAACAGTTGGATTTTGGAAGTAATGTGGTAATTATCTCATGTTGAAGGGGCCCACTTGGCCAATTAAAAAAAGGTTCTTTTCTCCTAGATCTCATGGTATTTTCAGACTTTTCTATGAACAAAGATGGATGGAAAAAAAATCTCAAGGTACTTAATATTTATAGGATGAAACCAAAAGGGACTAAAAACTATGATCCAAAAGGATTTATTGATGCCTTGAGGAAAAGAATCAATAGGTTAGGGTTTTATCATGGGATTAATTATGTTGAGGATGTTATTAGAAATCAATTTGACTTAAAGGAAATTGATGCTAGAAAAGAAAAATGGGTTGATTTTGATAAATTTGAGAATGCTAAAAAGAAAAGAGACCCCTCTTTCAAGAGAGTATACATAGATATAGATGTTTTGGTCTTAAGAATTGAGGCCATCTTGTAGAATTTTGATAGAATTGTTAGGGAAGAACCCAAGGCTTAGGAATAGGAAAAAGATAAAGGAAAAGCTCCTGTACTAGAAGAGATGTCAACATACCAACATCCAAAGAGGCCTTATGTTCTTACAAGGAGGCCCAATGGAATTGTGAGGAAAGAACAAACTAGGGCTTCTCCTTCCCCATTAGTTGAGTCAATATTTTAAACACCAATGCATCAATCACATCCTTCTACACCACATAATATCATTGATGTTTATTCACCCCCTAAGGAGTCCTCACCAAATAGGAGGAAGATTGAGAAGGCACCATTAGTTGACTACTCTCTTGATCCAGATGAAGAGGAGTATGTAGTAATTTCAGATGGCACCATTCAACAAGTTCCATCTCCTCGGAGGGATGATGACTTTCCACCCCTAGAGAATATGATTAAGAAGGAAAATTTGGGAGGAGTTGATAATGATGATGAAAATTTTGTCCATAGTGAAGTATTTAAGGAATTTGTGTCGAGAAGAAAAAGAGATGAATTTAAGAAAATGTTGAATGAGGAATTACCCAAATTTACAAACCAATCAAGGAATGAAATATCTAATAGATTGGTGCTTCAAATGAAAGTAGAGAACAAGGAGATGACCCTAGATGAAGGAAGAAAATTAGTCAAGGAAAATGGTATTTCCTATTACCTGAATGGGACATAGCGTTAGGTATTTCCCTTAATGTTGTAAGGATACATAACACTAGGGTATTTGAAATTAAAGATGAAGCATTATCTACATTATCTGGGTCTATAATCTATCCTAAATTGACACATTGGCTATTTGGTCCCTTGCCCCAAAAACAAACAAGCCAAATGTAGCAGAGCCAGCAGGAGACCTGAGAGGATGGTTCATAATCAAGAGGGTGTCACATACTTCTATTTTTGAGGAAATAACATTAGCTATCAATTTTTCCCAATTCAATAAGGAAACAATTGAATCTTTACAAGAAAATTGTGATCGGGAAATAAAGAAATATCAATATTTTCTTGTTGAATACAAGGATAAACAAAAAATTACTAAATTGGTGTTACAGTTGGAAATTTTAGAAGCACAACAACCACAGGTCCAAAAAAAAAACCATATTAGAAGAAACCTCTGCCATCTCCTCCACCATAAACTTTGGCAATGGTGGTGTATCAAGATTGGTCATTGGTGCCAAGCACCTCTACAACACCCCCTCCTAGAGCAAGAATCAATAGGAAAGAATTGTTAGAGTAGATGAAAGTGTATAATGAATTGTTTGATCATTACATAGAATACAACAAGGATGAGAACATGTGCATTGTCTATAACATGTTAAGACACTTGATGGGTAAACTTTGAAGAAAAATCATCGTGTTCACAAGAATTATTCTTTAATTATTGCAACTTATGATATGTTTATAAAGGATAGAATAGAGTCCATTCCTCTCATGAAAACATGGATTCCAAGAATTAATTCTTTAGCAATCATGATCAAAGGATCTACCTATGACACCAATAAACCAGAATAGATCATTCCTACATATCAAATTGTGAAGAATTCAATAGAATACAAAGGAATGGTAGAGCCTTTGGAGGAGAAAATGAAAGAGTTACTCGAGGATATTAATGAGAGTGACTTGGTAATTCTTCCTGATGTAAGAAAGGTGGTGATATTTATCTTTCTAGCTCAAAATTACGTAACTCAATCAAGGAAATCTACCCTTGAACACAAAACACCCAACTATCCCTAAATTCACAACTAGAGGCTTATAGCACTCAAAACATAACCTATTAAGATATATTCTTGAGAAGGCCATAAAAAGGAAAAAAAAACATAATTTAAGACCTCTCATAGATCCCAACACAATATCCCAAAAGATCACAAGTGGTTTATTTTACACAACCTTGAGAATCAACAAACTACCCCTATTTTAATCTACTTAATTACCCATATTTTACAAAGGAAGTACTTCCTAGACTCCAAGTAACCACTAAAACTCTTTTGATAGTCACTGATTGTGATACAAAACACCAAATTCAATAATCAATTCACAGATTCAAGTCCTCTAGGGCATTGATCCAAGAAACCCTCCTTTTTCATGCAAAAACACTAGGGTTTATTGAAAACCTATCACCTGAGCTTATTAGACCCAAAAAATGCACCCAAAAATTCAAATTCACCCTAAACAAACTCAATCTAGTCTCACTTGGTCAGTTCTAGCAACAATTCATCAAACCCATTCACTAACTCACCACTTTCATAAGGAAAACACTCAATTTTACCCTAGGGCATCATCCCAATTCTCACAACTCAACTCCACTGCCTAACAAAACATGGAAACACATAAATTAGAGAGTATTGGATCCATTCCACAAGAAACACTAGGTACAAAAAGTGGAATGGGTCAATTCACCATTTCAATTGACCTTCAACCCCTAATATTG
Organism: Sequoia sempervirens; assembly: GCA_007258455.2. Taxonomy (NCBI): domain Eukaryota; kingdom Viridiplantae; phylum Streptophyta; class Pinopsida; order Cupressales; family Cupressaceae; genus Sequoia; species Sequoia sempervirens. The sequence goes on along the minus strand of VDFB02036888.1, from coordinate 142,057 downwards.
TGTAAACAGGGCAACAACAGAAAATGAATGAAATATCTCCACAAAATTTGAGTTAGACTCTCAAAATTGATGCAAATGAAAGCTCATACAAATACCTAAAAGGCACAATGATAATAAAGTCATTTACAATGTGTACGGAACCATACAACTTCTGGAAAGTTCAAAAACACAATAAATTTGCAAAAAAAGTGTTGTATATTATATGGATAATTTGAATTCAATCTTCAACAACCCAAGTCCAACCATTAAAGAGGATTTAAATAAATATTCAATTAAAATTGTAACCAAAAAATTCCTATAACTATTCTTTAAACTACCATGACCCTTCCTATTCCCTAAAGTTGCATTTTTTGAAAAAATTTGCTTGACAACAATTACATCATTTGTGCAACTTTTATCAACTTGACACCTAAGACTCTAAACCACAAAAATACATAATAAATTTTCCTTTTATACCTTATTTAGCATAAATAGAACCAAACTAGAACCAAAATACCTTAATACCAACTCTTGACAAAATGACCAACATTGGAAATCTTCATTTTGCTAGGTGTACCTATACCATACACTCCCACAGAAAAAGAACTCATGCCACATGAGTACTAATTTGTTCCAGTTCCACCTTTTTTTCCACATGCATTCTATTCTACAAATCTCCTTCCCTGGTGTAGACACTGAGATCTTGTAACATACTCTGCATCCATGCCTTTATTTGCAATTGAACATGATTCATTCTTTGCAAGCATACCTGCTAACTATCCTCAATTTGTTCTTTGACCAAAACCTGATTGTATTCCTTCATTTACACCTGAAAACACACACTTGTTAGTGGTTCTTTCAATTTAATTCCCTTTTACCTCATTCTCATGCTTGCATCTTCCTTTATTGTCTTGTCCAATCTATCCTTTCCTTATTGTCATTAGATTTTTTTCCTTCCCAACAACTTGTACCTCTGTACTGTCAAGCTTACAACCTATTGTACCATTAGACTTACACCTTTCTATACTTGCAGTTCCTACTAGCTTTGCAAACTTACTCTCAACTATAGGACACACAACAGTCCCCACCGAAACATTCTCATTCAAATCCATTGTCAACTCCTTTACTACTGTATCAACCTTCACATTTGTTGTCAAAGCTTTCTTAGACCTTGGAATGATTGTAACATCCAACTTTTTGTCTTCCTTCATAAAATTTACAAGTTCCTTCCTCCCACACATGATTACATTGGCCTTACCCTTGTCATCTTCCACCAAGGGATTCAAAACAAACTTACATCCATCCTTCTCTATTGTATATGTGTTTTCTCTTCCATCATACAATGCACACCTGTCATACTGCCAAGGCCTACCTATGAGTAAATGACAACAATCCATAGGAAATATATCACAAACTACCTTATCTTTATATCCTCCAATTTGAAACTCTACAACAGCTTGTTCATTTACCAACAAAGATTTCCCATCACTCAACCAAGACACTTTATAGGGGAACTCATGAGGAACTTTTTGCAAATTCAGTTTGTTAACCATCGCACTTGACACCATATTCTCTATAAAGCCAAAATCAATAACAATTTTGTACACCTTATTCTTGCACTTACATGTGATCTTGAAGAGGTTCTTGCTTTGCAATGGCTCCATCTCTTTTTCTTCCTTAAGAATAGTCTTTCTCATCATCAACATTTCCCCTATCTCAAGATCAACATGTAAACTTTCAGGATGGTTGCTCTCACACTCTTCTTCTTGTACTATTTGTGCTCTCCTTTCAATCCTCTTGTCTCCACTTGATGAAATACCAAACTTTTCAAGACATTTCCATGAAGGATGACCATATTCATTACAATTATAGCATCTCCCTACAAAGGTATTTTAATTTGTACCACCACTGAATATTCCTCTATCCCTAAAACCATCTCTTGTATCAACACCTTTCTCCTTACCTTTGTTTGCTTCATCTTGTTCCTCAAATGGTTTCATGGTGTAGGGATTGATCCTCTCCCTCTTTTACTAGTACCTCTTCCTCTAAAAAATTTCTCTTGCCTTCTTTTGAACTTTTGCTCCACCCTAATTGCTAATTGAAAACACTCTTTCATAGTCTTTGGTTTATACAACAACAAGTTCATCTTGTATGTTAAATCTGAGACTACCTAGATATCTAGCCACTTTTCAACTTCATCTTCACCCCTTCTTGACCTTATACTTAATTTATAAAATTCATTTGTATAAGTCTTGACATCTAGATCTTTTTGTTTCAATCCTTGCAATATTTTATTCAATTGAACTTCATAGTCTTTTGGAAGAAACTTACCTTTCAGTTTTTGTACCATATTATCCCAAGAAACTATTCTTGACTTGAATTATTTTCTCCTTTCTTCTTGCTCATATTCCCACCATAGAAGAGCATGACCTTTGAGATTGGTCTTTGTCACCTTCACCTTCTATTTATCTAAAATTTCTTCACTCTCAAAGTGATTGTCCATAGCAGCAATCCAATCAAGAAATTCTTCTTCATTTAAATTTTCACCATACATAGGAAGATCAACCTTTACCTTCATTGAATCACCTTTCACTTTCTTGAGCAACTTTTCCATCCTCTGATCTTCACGATCTAATTCCTTGTCAGCATCTTCATATTCTTCATCTTCCTCTTCTGACTCACTTTCTTCATTCTCATCTCTTCTTTTCTTTGTCTCCAAGGAAGCAATCCTTGCCAATACTGCATTATGCAACTCTAGAAGCTTAGCATGCTTCTCCTTCAGTTCTTGCAACTCTCTAGCAGCACCAACACTCTTCAGAGGAATCTTTCCAAACTTGTTATCTCACCTTCTATCTTCAAACCTACAAAATTCAATCACAAGAGACCTTGTCCCTAAGCTTTGATACCACCTAATGTAAGAAAGGTGATGATATATCTCTTTCCAACTCAAAATCACCTAACTCAATCAAGGAAACCTACCCTTGAACACAAAACACCCAACTATCCCTGAATTCACAACTAGAGGCTTATAGCCCTCAAAACACAACCTATGAAGATATCTTTTTGAAAAGGTTGTACAAAGGAAAAAAAAACATCATTTAATACCTCTCATAGATCTCAACACAATATCCCAAAATATTAGAAGTGGTTTCTTTGAAACAACCTTGAGATCAACAAATTGCCCATGTCTTAAGCTACTTAATTAGCCCTCTTTTACAAAGGAAGTACTTCCTAGACTCCAAGAAACCACTCAAACTCTTTTGATAGTCACTAACTATGATAAAAAACACAAAATTCCATAATCAATTCATAGATTCAAGTCCTCTAGCACACTGATCCAAGAAACCCTCCTTTTTCATGCAAAAACACTAGGGTTCATTGAAAATCTATTCACCTGGGCTTATCATACCCAAAAAATTCACCCAAAACTTCAAACTCACCCTACACAAACTCAATCTAAACTCACTTGGTCAATTATAACAACAATTCATCAAAACCATTCACTAACTCAACATTTTCATAAGGAAAACACTCAATTTTACCCTAGGGCACCATCCCAATTCTCACAAATCAACTCCACTAACTACCAAAACATGGAAACACATAGATTAGAGAGTATTGGATCCACTCCATGAGAAACAATAGGTAGAGAAAGTGGAATGGGTCAATTCACCATTTTAATTGACCTTCAACCCTTAAAATTGTGTAAACAGGGCAGCAACAAAAATTGAATGATATCTCCCTACAAAAATTTAGCTAGACTCTCAAAATTGATGAAAATGAAAGATTATCCAAATAACTACAAGCCACAATGAGAATCAAATCATTTATAGTATGTACATAACCATACAAACTTTTAAGAGTTCAAAAACACAGTAAAATTGTAGAAAAAGCGTTGTATATTATATGGATGATTTGAATTCAATCTTCAACAACCCAAGTTCAAGAATTCAAGAGGCTTTAAATACATATTCAATTCAAATTGTAACTTTAAAATTCCTATAACTATCCTTTAAACTACCATGGCCCTTCCTATTCCCTAAAGTTGCATTTTTTGACAATTTTTGCTTGACAACAATTACATCTTTTGTGCAACTTTTATCAACTTGATACCTAAGACTCTAAACAACCCAAATACATAATAAATGGTCTTTTTAGACCTTATTTATCATAAATAGACCCAACCTAGAACCAAAAGACCTTAATAACAACTCTTGAAAAATTCACCAACATTGGAAATCTTCATTTTGCTAGGTGCACATGCACCACTTCCTAATATCTTGAATGAGAATTTTGGAGTGAAATAATATGAAGATTGGAGAACACAAATGAAAAGTATCACTGCCACATTAGAATATCTAATTTTTGAAGGGGGGCCCATATATGTTGAATTCATGGAGGTATTGATAAGGTATAGGACACAAATAGATTCTTGGAAGAATTTGACAAGGAGACAAATTTTATGATGAGAAAATATGGAGCTAACATGACTAGATTGGATGAATTTGTCTTTCAAATGGCCCATTGAAGAAGAGTATGATGCTTGGAATAAGAAGTACAATCATCTTCTAGAATTTTAAAGGTTTGAGATGATGTGTAACATTATTTTTGTCCTATATACACAATCAACACTAACAAAAGTCTCCAACAACTTTAGCTAAAGGATTTTATCTTCTAATGGTCAAGGTTTTTTCTTACATGCCTAGTCAGCTTTCCAACTGACTGGGACATGAGGGAAGCATAAAGGAGTATAATTTTTTCAATTGAGAAATTTTTGGAAAGGACAAATATTACAAGAAGTAAATATAACTATATTTGTCCTTAATCCATTCCCTCCACAAGAAGTTGTGCTCATATTTTGAAATGTAATTATTATTCAAATGAAAATGTGACGTGTACTTGGCTCAAAGCTTTTATTGCTCCCTTGTTCTTATAAAAGGGAAATCAAGACCTTTTGCATGGATCTTTTGGAGAATTTTTTATTTTTAGAGCATAGAGAATAGAGTTTGAGTCTTTTCTAGGTTTTATTAAGTCTGAATTGTTTGTAGTTTGTAGGTTTTTACTTAATGGTACTAGAATTTTTTTAAATAATGGCATAATTTTTTGTCCAATTGTCCCCTATTGTATACTCCATATAGATTATGAATGAAAATTATCTAGGATCTTTCAATTCATCATCATTTTCTTTCCTTTGAATGTAATTATTTTAGCTCTTGTTCAAGGAATGAATTAAAATACTTTAGTGAGAACATAGATTTGTGTGAATGTATGCAGTGATCTAATAAATGTAATGAATTATTTTAAAGCTCTGTAATGCTTGGTAAAAATATTGCTAAGAAAACCTTAATTGCATTATGTTCTTACTTTGTGCCCTAGGTTAAGGCACTAGTCTTTTGAATTTACATCTGATTGCTAGCTCTAGTATCACACACTTAAAACATTTATAAACTTTATATTAAGTTGAAATATTCATTAATTTTGAATTCATTCTATGTTCTCTTGCTTTGAAATTTTAAAATGCTTAAAGGACATTGCTATATCCTCTCAATTTCATAATCATCAATCAATTTTTTTGAGAAAATAATTGATGGAGGAGCATCCAGCGGTGTAAGGGCAATCCTGTGTCACCCAAAAAAAGAGTTTCATTTCATGTTGGTAGTTTCTTTGATGTATTTTCATTTTTGGATACCCTTTTCATCATAATGTAATTCCCAACTTAGAGTTTTTCTTTTCTATTCCAGGGTTGGAAGATATTATAGTTTTAGTCTCCCATAATTGCACCTGAAAACCTTCTAGCTCAGATTTGAGTCACTAAACAGTCTTAAAACGTCCTTGAAACTTTCCAAAATCAGCATAGAAAAATTTCAGCATGTTCTTGACTCTGAGACATTTCCAACAGTTCAAAAGTTATGGCTCCCAGAAGTTGGCGCACTTTCTAGAGGATACTAATTTTCAAATGTTCTTTTGAAAATTGAAGTTCAAGTTGTAACTTTCAGTGCCAAAAAACCAAAACTCAAATTTGAATGTTTTTTTGGCTCCAAACTCAAAAGGAGCTCTATTTATGGGCGGGTTTCTAATTTTTGGGGTAGCCTTTTGGGACAAGTTTGCACACTGCGAAAAGGGTTATTTTGTAATTTTATGTAACTTGCATATGTTGTAGAACTTGAGGATTTAAGATCCTCTGCATGTAATAAGTTCCATTTTCTAAATAATAAAATTATTCTCTTGTGTTGTGTGTTATTTTTTGTTTCTCGGGTTGCACCCTCGTCAGGTGGTATCAGAGCGAGGTTTTCTTAAGCGTGTGAACAAATCATCAATCATGAGGTAGTTCGCACCAGGACCGTGGTTGTGGGTCAAAATCAAGAAAGATGCCTCCAAGAGTGATGCCTAGTAGGTGTGGTGGTGCCAGAGGTGGAAAAGGTAGCAAAAATGTTGGTGGAAGAGATCCATTAGTGGTTGAGGGTTTCAGAGCCCTCCAAAGACAAATTGATGCGTTGTAGGAGCAATTGAGAAGAGGGTTAAACTAGAGAAGGAGAGAAGAAAGTGAGGATGAAGAAGAGGAGGAAGATTCAGATGTAGAAGAGGAAGAAGAAGCAATTGATCAAGAATAAATGTGGCTGATAAGGGCCATTTCAAAGATCGGGAAAAGACCCAGAGCAGAAGTCCCCAATTATTCCGGAAGTCTGAACCCGAAAGAGTTTATCGACTAGATTAATCAACTAGAAGAATATTTTGAGTATGAGGAAATAGAGGACCCAAATCGGGTTAAGTTTGTAAAAATGAAGCTAAAGGGCCATGCCAGTATTTGGTGGAAAGAGGTCCAATTGGAGAGAAATCGAAGAGGAAAAGGCAAGATCACCAGATGGAATCGCATAGTGGAGAAATTGAAGAAGCAGTTCATACCAGTGGACTACGAGCTAGATCTGCTGAAGAAATTGCAAGGGTTGAAGCAAGGGAGCCAATATGTGAAAGAACACACAAAATATTTTCACAAGATGATCATTAGAACGGGTCACACAGAGGCCAACAAGGAGAAGGTAGCCCATTATCTTAATGGGTTGTGGCTAAGCATTCAAGAGGAGCTAAGCCTGGTGAGAATGACCACCATTGAGGATGCGTACCAATTTTCTCTAAAAGTTGAAGAGAAGTTGAACAAAAGAGTTGACAAAAATAAAAAAGGGTGAGGAGGTCAACGCAGAAAGGGTAGTGGAAGATCTTCTGGAAGTCGAAATGAAGATGTGGGTACTAGCCAAAACCAGAAGAATGATAACTTCTACCGCTCTCGTGATCAAAATAGTGGTGATCAAAGAGGTAGAGGATGAGGGAGATCTAGACAAGGATCTGGAAGGGGTGGTTTTAGAGGAACGTGTTTCTAGTGTGGTGAAGAAGGGCATTGAGCCTATGAATCTCCACAACACCAAGGAAGGGCAGACAAAAGGCTAGAAGGTCATGGAAGGGTTGTGCATGTAGATGACTGAACATTCAGATGATGTTGAAAGGGGAGAAGCCCTAATCATTAGAAGAGCCTCCGTAACTAAAGAGAAGGAGCCAAAACAGAGGAAGAATCTATTCTACACAAGGTGCAAGTGTGAAGGAAAATGTTGTGATGTCACCGATAATCTAGTGTCAGAGGCTATGGTTACAAAGTTGAAGATAAAGAGGGAGAGGCATCCACACCCATATCAAATTGCCTAGTTGTAGAAATACCACAAAGTTCTAGTCAATGAGTGGTGCCTAGTAAAGTTCAAGATCGAGAGCTACCATGATGAGGCACTTTGTGATATCATCCCCATGGATGCATGCCACATGTTGTTGGGGAGGTCGTGGCAGTTCGACAATTGAGCTATACATGATGGCCATGCAAACACTTATTCCCTGATGAAGGATGGGGTTTATCACAAGTTGAAACCCCTGAAGGATGCCGAAGAAAAGGCATGCAGTAGTGCTAGAATCTGTTATGTTGATGGAAGAAAATTTTTAGAAGGTATGAAACATGAGTGTGTGTGTTATGCATTGATTCCTAGAGTGGGTAAGGAGGATAGTGAGAAGGTGCCAATAGAAGTTTATGGGTTGTTGGATGAGTTTTAGGATATTTTTTCTGATAATTTACCCAAGGGTTTACCACCAATGAGGAAGATCAGTCATCAAATTGACTTGATTCCTAGAGCCAATTTTCCAAATAAGGCAGCTCACAGAATGACTCTGACAAAAAATGAGAAGTTGAACAAACAAATTTGGGAGTTGTTGAGAAAGGGTTTGATACAGGAAAGTTTGATCCCATGTGCAGTACCTATAGTACTAGCACTGAAGAAGGATAGGGAGTGGAGGATGTGTAGAGACTCTCAGGCCATAAACAAGATAACAATCAAGTACAGATTTCCCCTGCCAAGGATGGATGACCTAATGGATAGTTTAAGCGGAGCTCAGTACTTCACAAAGATTGACCTGAAGAGTGGATATCACTAGATCCAGACTCAAGAGGGAGATGAATGGAAGACTTCCTTCAAGACCAAAGAGGGCCTGTACGAGTGGTTATTCATGCCTTTTGGGATAACCAATGCACCGAGCACATTCATGCGGCTCATGAATGAGGTACCAAAAGAATTTTTGCGAAGTTTTGTCATTGTGTATTTAGATGATATTTTGATTTTCAGAAGAACTTTGGATGAACATTTGATGCATATTCGGAGAGCCTTTGAGAAGTTAATAGAGGATAAATTGTTGATTAATCTGAAGAAGTGTAATTTTGTGAAGGAGTTAGTGTACTTGGGGATTGTTGTCTCGGTAGAAGGTCTCAAGATGGACCCAGAGAAGGTGAAGGCTATTCTAGAATGGCCTACCCCAAGAACTATTATTGAGGTGAGATCTTTCCATGGTTTGGATAGTTTTTATAGAAAGTTCATTAGAAACTTTAGTAGTATTTGTGCACCCCTAATTGAAACAATGAGAGGGGATAGAAAAGAGTTCAAGTGGAGCACTGGAGAAGTGAAAAAATTTGAACTATTGAAATAGAAGGTGATAGAGCAGCCTATTCTAGCACTCCCAGATTTCAATAAGGTGTTTTAGGTGGATTGTGATGCCAGTGGTTGTGCCATTGGAGCAGTGTTGAACCAAGAAGGTAAGCCCATTGCCCATTTTAGTGAAAAGTTAAATGATTCCAAGAGAAAGTATTTTGTATATGATTAGGAATTTTATGAAATAGTTCAAGCATTAAAGAAATGGAGACATTATCTGTTTCCAAAGGAATTTGTTCTATATACTAATCATCAAGCATTGCAGTACCTGAATAGTCAAGGAAAACTAAATCAAAGGCATATGAAATGGGTAGAATTTTTGCAGAGCTATACATTTATTCTAAAGCATAGAAGTGGGAAGTCAAATAGGGTTGCAAATGCCTTAAGTAGAAGGAAGACATTGATGATAGAGATGTAGATCAAAGTGGTTGGGTTCAATTGAAGTGGTTGGGTTCAATGAACTCAAAACATTGTACCCTGAAGATCCTGATTTTGCAAAGGCTTGGAAAGCCTGCAAGGAACCTGTTACAATGGATAGGACAAGGTGGCTAGATTTCATAATCTAGGATGGAATGTTGTTTAAGGGGAGTCAATTTTGTATTCTAAGGAGTTCCATGAGGGAGAACATGATAAAAGAGAAGCACAGTGGAGGAATGGAAGGACATTTTGGTCGGGATAAGACCATTGCCATTATCAGTGAGCATTATTATTGACCTTAGTTGTCACAAGATGTGAAGAAGTTTGTGCAGAGTTGTAGGGTATGTCAGATGGCTAAGGGAGTGAGCCAGAATACAAGGTTGTATCAGCCCTTACCTATCCAGAGAGGTCGTGGGAGGATATAAGTATGGATTTTTTTCTTGGTTTTGCAAGGACACAAAGAGGGAATGATTCAGTCTTTGTGGTGGTTGATAGGTTTTCAAAGATGGCACATTTCATACCATTCCAAAAGACCCATGATGTTGTCCACATTGTTGACTTGTTCTTCAGAGAGGTTATGAGGCTACATAGTCTACCAAAGAGTATTGTCTCAGATCATGACACCAAATTTGTGGGATACTTTTGGAGGACCTTGTGGAAGAAGCTGAAAACAAAGTTGAAGTTCAGTTTTGCACACCATCTACAGATAGATGGGCAGACAGAGTTTGTGAATAGGAGTCTAGGTAACCTACTAAGATGCTTGGTAGGAGATAAACCCAAGGGATGGGACTTGATCTTACCCTAGGCAAAATTTTCTTACAACAATTCTATCAACAAAAGCACTAGTAGATCACTGTTCTAGATTGTGTATGGAGGTAGCCCTAGAACAACTCCAAAATTGAGGAAGATGGACCAAGAGAAGAAGATAAGTGTCGAAGCTAAACATTTTTCAAAATAAAATTTGAATGTTGTTTTGGCTCCAAACTCAAAAGGATCTCTATTTATGGGCGGGTTTCTAATTTTTGGGGACAAGTTCGCACACTGCGAAAAGGGTTATTTTGTAATTTTCTGTAACTTGCATATGTTGTAGAACTCGAGGATTTGAGATCCTCTACATGTAAGAAGTTCCATTTTCTGAATAATAAAATTATTCTCTTGTGTTGTGAGTTATTTTCTATGTCTCAGGTTGCACCCTCATCAATAATCTATTATTTGTAGTGTTTAGGATAGTTTGGTACAAGAGAATCTTAAGAACACTATTATCCAACTTTCTCCTAACAAGTTGGTCAATCAATCCAAATGATTGATCATTAGGAATGTCAATCCTATAGATTATTTGTGAGATCTAGTTGGAAATTAAAAACAATCAACAATCACCTACAACACATCTAGTTTTTTTATAGATGATGGAGACAATGGTTGGAGATTGTGAACATGATCTATTTATGGATCATTATATTTTTTTACTTTATGTTATCATTAGGTCTTGCAGGAAATAAGATAATTGTACTAATAGTGGTTATATAATGTAATATTTTTTCCCTATTAGGCATGTATTCAATTATAACCATATTTTTTAAAGATGTAGAGTCCTAATATGATTTTGATACTCTTATCTCCATTAGATTTTTATGATTGTTTAAAATAATACCTAGTCCTCTTCTTATGTTTTTGGGAGAGACAACAATTGCTTCCAATCTATTTTCAAACCAAGAACAATCAAACTCAAAGATCTTGTATAAATGTCTGATATTATGAGAGACAGAGGGATAACTATATATTCTATGCTAAGTAGATTGGAATATAAGTATTCTTTCTCTTGATCAGATACTTTGTTCTCATTATATATTTTCACATTGAAATAAAGAAGGATACAATATTTTTCATGGATCTTTGAGTTATGATTTGGAACAATATTGTGGGATTGTAACAACTCAATCAAGGTACACTTGAGGTGCTACAATACTCCTTGTAGTTTAGATTATTAATTATAGTAGAATGAATTGATAAATTGTATTTCCTACTTTATCAATGACAAAGATCAGGATTTTGGACAAAAGAATGGCTAGATTACATGATGTGACAAATGTAATTTTTTTATTGAAACTACTCTATTTATATGCTCCTCTTTTTGTAACCCTTGGAGTAGGGAAAATATTTCTTTGGCCTAATAATATGTTTGTAACTAGGCTTTTCTTCTTTAGTAACTAAACTTCAATATTTTTTTAAAATGTATTTCCTAGTTACAGTTAAATTGAATTGTTACTATTCAAAGTTGTAGAATAGTTGAGTCATTAAGTTAATTTCTTCATATGAGTAGTTACCCTTAGCAATTATTATAGTTACCCATAAAAAATATTATTCATAAAGTTTCTTTCAATTATATTTTTTATTACACACCATTGTGAATTTACTAGTTACTATTACTTTTTATAAATAAATATGTTTTAATACATGGTTATGTTTTAGTGAATTCCAATGAATGAATGAGATGAATGAATATGTAGTATGAAGTGAATTCTTTTTAAAAGCTTCAATAATGCAAATCATATATGATGAATATGATTTTCATGTTATTAGCTAACTTTGTTATGATGCACTAAGTTGGATGTAGGAAAGAATCGAGCCCTCCAGTGAGGAGAGGGAGAGTATCACCCAAGAGAGGAAATTGGTGTGAAAACCACTAATGTACCTACTTGATTTAAAGTACACACTCTCGCCCTAGGTTAGACAAGCTTTGTCAAGTCAGTATGGGTTATGAGTTGGTAAGTAAACCTTGGTTATAGTTTTTGTGTTAATAGGAATGTTTGGGTGATTGTTTGTGATTCTCTATGTTTGATTAGATGATTTGAGTCATTGTGTTAAGTCCTTGTATTGAAACATGAAACATATTGTTAGAACCAGAACTTTCACAAAAAAATATAAGGATTTTATCAATTAAAATCCAAAATTTATACTATCATTTTCATAAAAAATCACATTATTTCCATCCATAAGGTCAAATTTTCCTTTTACCGCTATACTGCTACCGCATCAACCACCCCGCATAGCCCTCACCTCATACCTCTTTACTGCATCCCATTGCAAAGGAGCTTGTGGTATGATGGTAAAAGAAGCTAACACTATACTTTATCACATTTACATTTTATTGCTATACCTTGGAGAGTTAAAACATAGACCATAGTAGAGCGGTATACTAAAGAGTAGTGATAAAAGGATAGACTATTATACTGCAGAGGGTTAAAACATAGCCCGCATTAAGGCGGTATACGAAGGAGAAGTACTAGGATGATATTGTGGTACCATAGGAAGGAAAATGATAGCCCGCAGTAGAGCGGTATATTAATATATATTAAGGATACACCATGGTACCGCAAGAGAGCCAAAGGTGATGTGTGGTAGAGTGGTACATGTACATTGAAGAGGGATAATGAAAACACACCGTGGTACCACAAGGAAGAGAAAATTAATGCAAGGTAATGCAGTAAAGTAGATGTTGGGTCATTTAAAGCATGCCAATCACATCAGTCAACATTGAAATATGAAATTGAGTTTGATACAAAGATTTGAATTGTGTTAATTTATGAGTCAAGAGTTAATTCATCTTGGTGTAAAGATACACAAAGTAGATTGAGATTTCTCATTCATAATAGCAGAGACCAAGTGCAAACGAGCTCAAGGTGTGGGAGTAAAGGGAAATATTCTAGGTGAATTATCTCACTGGGTAAGCTCTACTCATCACTCTTTGAATTTTATAATAATGGGACCAAAGAAAGCAGAAGTATGAGCTAAAAAAGATGAAGTCAAAGCTAGTAAACCCTATTTACAATCCCCATTTCTTTATTTATTACCTGGTTTAGTAGATAAAGGGACCAAAAAGGTTTTTATATATTTAGCTTAGGGATGTAGAGACCCAATTGTTCCTCAGTCGGGTTGGAACTTGTATTGGTATTTCTATCGAAACATAAATGATAAGGTTCCGGCATCAAACCCGTCAACCATTGATTTAGCCAAACTAATTGTTCCAAATGTTTTCGTTGATATTGAGTTGATTAAAGCCCTGGCCCATAGCTACCATGCCAAAACAAAAAAAATTAGGTTTCCAGATGGTGGGTGCTTAGTTGATGTCTCAAGGGAGGCCATTATCAAATGTTTTAACCTAAATAAACAAGTTGTGACAGAAGTGAATTTAGTTAAACTGGAGCAGGAATACAAGAGGCTAAGAAGAACATATAGAAGTGATGAGAACCCCCTACATATGAAGAGGGGTGATAATAACATAATACTCCCCATCCCTTCCTAAAAAATGGAGCCTTTCCTAGTTTCAGATTTTCAGATTTATTTCAAGAACACTTATCATGCTTTGTGTCAAGTGTTGGGGGTAGATGCAGAAGAAAGTATGTCAGTGGGATTAATGAGGATGGCTATGATTATTCAACACCCTGAGTCAAATGTAGAATTTTATTTTTCATTTGTAATTGAAGAATAAATACATGAGGGTTTGTTGTAGGTTAGAGAGGCTAAGGCTTCCATTGCCTTTGGAAAATATTCCTTGTTGTGTCATTTAATCTTAATTCATAATGAAATGAAATGGACTAGAAGAATGAATTTATGCACACAAGAGAATGAAGTAAGACTCACTATATAGAATTGGTGTTACATCTGGGATAGTAAGTGTACAAAATGTGATTTTGTTGTGTTTAGAGATGACTTTGTTGTTAGATTCATAGCTACAATGGGTTACCCAATACCAGGGTCACCTAAATCTTTGATGAATGTAATGAGGTCTACACAGTATAAGCCAGACTAGGGCTATACTCATAATTATGTTGACTGGTTCTTTATGCCATAGCACACTATTATCAAGGTATATGGTTGCGACCAAGCACCACACATCTTGCCTAAATTTATACCTACAAGGGTATGTTTTCTAGAGTTCATGTAGCAGATGCTCTACATGGAGCATGATTTGATGAGGAATCAGAGAAAAGGAAATTTTTTACTTGATCTAACAATATTTGAGGAATTTTCTGTTGGATCTGATATGTTGGAGGAATTATAGAGGTTCATGAGGGTCAATTATCCCCTCAATACTGGAAAGGAGAGAGTATGTGACCCAGAGGGTCATATTAATATGATCAAAAGGGACTTGCTAACCAAGAGGACCATATCTCATGTATTTGACCCTGAAGAGGATGTCATAAGGAATTTTGTATATTTTGTTGATGTGTTGCAAACTAGAAAGAGATGGATAACAATGATGAGGTGGTAAAATCAAAAGAAGGAGAAGAATAAAAAATTTAAATGGTTTTTTGTAGACGAACCCAATCTTCTCAAAAGGATGCAAATGATCCTTGAAAAATTTGATGAATTATACAAAATGGCCCAAGATGAGGGGTTAATTCCACTTCCCACACCTCATCAATAATCACATGAAGCATCTACATCAAACACACCACCCCCATCTCCTACGCGTCCATCCCCTCCATCTCCTACACATGAACCCCAAGCCAAGAGACAAAGGACTGGGTCATTGGTTGATTATGGCTCAAGTGATGATGAAGAAGAACTAGTTTTAGCTTTGAATGAAATGAAGTAGTAGAGTAACAAAAAAGTCAAGAGCATCATGATCCTAAAATTAGGATATCAGAAGAGGGTGTTGATGAGATTCAGGATGATGAGAGGGTAGTGGTCTCTCTGAGGTTTATGGAAGATGATGGTTTCATTCATACCAATCAATTTAAGGACTTCTAGATTAAGATGAAGATGAAAAAATTTGATGAGAGATTGAAGATCAATCTTATAGGAGTTGATGAATCAAAGTAGACTGAAATCCAAGCTTAGAAATTTGTAGAATTAAACGTTGATAACATCAATGTCACCCCCTAGGAGGCAAGAGAACTAGTATTGAAAAGTGATATGTTGATTATACTGGGGATGGAGCTATCCAAAGCATTTCTTTTAGATCATATTAGAGCACAAGATGATCCAATTTTAGTAGTTGAGTTTGACTCAAAGGAAGGTGTTTCAAGAACAGGGTACAACCCTACTACTTAAACTCTTTCTTTATGAACAAAATAGAAGAACACAAGGAAGCCTATATACAATAGATGAAAGAAAAAATTGATAAGCTAAAGAAACATAATATGGAAGATGTCAAGCATTGTATCCTGGATACTCTCAGAAAGATATTGGAGCATAGAATTGGGATATTGAAGGAGAAAATAGGTGGATTACATGAAAGCTTTAGCAATTTGATTAAATCCTTGGAGTAGATAGGTGCTAATTCCCCTATCCTCAAAGAGCTCTAGAAGAGATGGCAACCTACTTATCACATACTGACTACTCTGTGCAAAGCCACACAAAGGGATCCAGATGCCCCACCAAAACTCAAACCCAGATAGAAAATGGTAAAGGGTGTAATTAAGGAGTATAAGTATTTGGTAGACATGAGGAAGAAAGTGGAGAATAGAAGGTTTGCATTTGACTCTATTAGATACATCTTTAGCCCTTTGATCTTCAAGGGTGATAATCAAATAAGAGGTATGGATGAATGGAAAAATGAATTTAATTAGATGATTCCTCAATGTTTGACACATATACAGAATGATGGGGAGATCAATCTTGAAAAATTTCATACTTTATTTGATGGAATTGTCATATTGGAAAGTGGATACACAAAAAATTTTGTGGATGTTAGGAACCTCCTTAATAATTGATGGAAAATTCACCTTACAAATATCATAGCTGCATGAGAATTCAAATGGTCAAGTGATCTAACAATCACCAAATGGCAGGAGAAATATTTGGGCTCCGTTGAAGATTGATCATGTGCATCACAAAGAGAAATTATCATATAGTAAAATCTTTGCACAAGTCTTAGATGACCAGAGGAATTTACTCAAAGATTAACACAAATGTTTATTGTTAATTCCTTTCAGTTATGTTTAATTTCATAATTATGTTTTGTTATCAAAAGACATGTCCTTTGGTTTGAAGCTTGTTGCCTCTCATATAAATAGGAGACACCAAGACCAAAGGAAGGCATTAGATTAGATAAGAGAAAGGAACAAGTGAATAGGGATAGATATAATGCTTACATTTCAAAAGACCATGATGCATGTATAAATTTTGAGAAGTCAATGAAAGATATTTTATTTGTGGCCTAATCTTGGAATCAACTATTTGTTGGAATTATCCAATTATTTGGTTGTCTCCATTTTAATGCTTCTTTGTTATTTAAATTGATATATCAATTATATATTCAATTTATCAATGCACATTTGTTGTACTTGTGTGATATGATTAATTGGTTTCCTCAGTGGAATTAAACAACCTTCTAGTTAGTCACAATAATCTAGAAGTGTTAATTGGATTAATAAGAAGAACCATATAGCTAGGCTTGTCAATCTGTCTCCAATCTGGTGTTATTTGTGTTCTTGCATAATTTATTCAAGTGGTTCTTTCAATTAAAGATTAAATACTTTTGATAAATTATGAGTTCCTAGTTGTGTCAATTGGATTTGTAAGTAGAGTTTGTCAATCATTTATTTGCACATTTATACAAGTTATAAACTAATATTAGTGTGACAAGCAGTTTGAGTTAAAGATTCATCGATAGGTAACATTGCCCCAATACCTAACCAAAGAGCTACTGTGGTACCGATTAAGAATATTGTTGTAGCTACTAGACAACGAAATGGATTTTGAAATTGATTCACATTTTCCAAGAAAGGAACTGTCAATAGTCCTATAGGTACTGAAGCCATTAAAAGAATACCTAATAATTTATTAGGTACTGTACGAAAATATTGTATAAGTAAAATATGTATCCTCTCAATGTGAAGATGCATATGGTAACCTGGCCAATCCTTTTCTTTGTTTTATTCTTCTCTTCTTTTATGCTTTGCACCTTTTTTTCCAATGGGATGGTAACGTGGAATTCTTGAAGTATAAGGATACGAGCTCCATCAGCCTTTGCAAGTTTTTTCCTTTGTGTTTCCCCCCATTTTCCTCAAAGTGTAAATATAACCGCCTAGGGTTGGAATGAAATGAAATACACTTGAAATGTTGAATGAAATGAAATTTAATTAGCCAATAGCTCGATGTTGTTTTCTCCCTTGATAATATAAAATGGATTTCATGGCTATTGTGCAGAGGTCTTTGAAGTTTTGGTTGATCTCAAACGGTCATAGCGAAGTTTTATGAGTACAGTCATATAATGAGTATAGAATTACTTGCTAATTCTTAAGATACGGGTTTGTATTTACAATTAGCTTAATTTTTTTGCATAAACTATAGCATTTGAGAATCGATAATGGAATATTTCATACAAATTGTCTCCTATGTATATATTCATAAATCAGCAATGAAATAGTCAAGGATTGTCTCATTGATCTCCAATTCATATGGTTGGATGTGCGTTTGTGTTATTGCTTCAATTCAATTAGTTGATTAAAATGATTTAATGCAATCATTGTTTTATGAGTTAATTCATAGGATCTATAAGTATGTTTTGTATAGAAGGCTCAAATCATGAATTTGCAATGCAAATCCTTGATGGTCTATAAGTCTTGAATGTTTTAGTTATTGCATTATAGTTTATTGTGAATTCGACTCCATCACCCTAGGATAATGCACTGATTCTTTACATTAAGTAATTCCAAATATATCAGGTCAGCTAGATCATATCAAAGAACCATTCATTTAACTAAGTTCATCTTCAAATGGTGATGGTTTTTATGGGTTTTGTTCTTATTGTCCATTCTCTAGTCCAAGTCATAATGGTGTGAAGGACTTTCCAATTCTTTGCAAATTGTTGCTTGTAGAGTCATTAATATGAGAATGTATATGCTTAATGTGCAATGTACATGAAAATATTTTGAAGTAATATTGTGAGTGCATTGTGGGAACACCCTCCTGGGTTTTGTAGAGCCCGAAGTGCAAGAGGAAAGATAAATTGCTTTCTCTCATTTGTTGGTCCACCCTCTTTGAGGTTTCTCACTATTGGAATTGGAAAATCCATAGGCTTCCTTGAAGATCTGGTTGGTATTTAAAAGATCTAATAGACCTACAAGATGTCTTGCAAGCATATATTCCCTCTTTTTTCCAAAGCCTTTTTGCCTCAACTAGTGTCATGTACTGTAATTCAAGCTCCATTAGATTTTCCTCAACTAGTGTCATGTATTGTAATTCAAGCTCCATTATATTTTCTTCTCCTTCTAGAGTACTAGGGTTGAGATTTATTTTTTAGAGTTTATCAGTACTGGCAAGGGAACTTGAGACAACTATATATTTTATCTTAACTAAGTCCCTTAGCTTCACATGTTGTCTAATTGTCTCTTCTCTCTAACTCTCAAAGGCAAAGAATTTGTCATGTAGCTACATTATGCTAGTCCAGGTTTGATTATCTTTGTATTTTGCTAGATCATAGGTATATGTTGCACAAATTATTTTTGTTTCAATTGAACTCATAGCATCCTTTATGCTTCATGTGATATTTTTCTATTTCAACCAATATGAAAGTAAGTTATGTGCTTCTTCCCCACAAGTTTGAACATCCTTCAAGAATTTTGTAACTTTGTGATGTGCACTTGCACATTTTGTTATGATATCCAATAGTTTATTTTCTGTAGGCCTTGTCTCTAATTCAATTTTAGCTTTTCCTTTTAGTCCAGAGGCATATTCCTCGAAAGAATTAACCAAGAGTTTGAAATTTTCCATAGTACATAATGATGCATCAATACTTGTACTGGGAGTTATCTCATGTAAGGCCTTTATAGCTTCATCCATATCTTGTGCGTTGGTAGTTTTGATTCTAGTCTCATGCTCATGTTGAGCATCATCTATGTGAATTCTTTCTTCTTCAATGTTGACATCAGTATACTTTTTCCCTATAACTTCTTGTTTGAATTTTCCTATAACCAGAGGGATATTTATGACTTTTCTCTTATTACCTATCCTCTTGGAGTTGTTGAAGGCTTCTGCACTCATCTCAGCTCTAGTACTATCCTCTAACCTTGATTTGTTGAGGTCTATGGGGCTGCTTAGAAGTACTTATGCATAGTTAACAGCTGCTACTTCTAACACTTCATAGTCCAGTTCTAAGATCCAAATATTCCTAGGTTCAATTGCTTCCATAAAGAAAAAGTTAGTGGAGACAAGAAAGTTAATGTCTTTTAAGTACATCACCACCACAATCATAGGAATTCACATCCTTTCATTCATTCTCCTTTGAAATATTCCAAAGAATTCTACAAGGGCATCATCTTGAGCATTCAAACCTTCAAGGTTTTTCATATGCTTTTCTATTTGATGCACAAAATGTTTTACATTTTACCAATTTACTTTCTGAACCACCAGAATTTCCTTCAAGAAGTAGAAAAGTAGACAGATTACCAATGTTCCATACTTGAATGTATGCTTCTTTTTCTTCTTGATCTCCTTCAAGTTTTTCAATAATTGTTGCTAGAGTAATTCAAAAAGGTCATAGTCAGCATCATTTTCAATCATATCTTGTGCCACATGGATGGTGATGGAAGAGACTGAATTGTCTCTATTTTGGTGATAAATCTTGTGGCCTATGATCATTGTTGCATACCATATTTTTGGGTTTCTAATATAATCCAATGTGAGTTCTTTTTTTATCAAGGACGGTACCTATATTTTCTATTACATCCTTGACTTTGATAGATTTATGTATTACAACTGGTCCAAAGGACCAAAAAATAGTTATTTCTTTGATTGCTTCTTTGGTTATCATGTACGAGCCATCAATCCATATGAATTCATCATGAATTTTTCTTAGCACCATTCTGTTGTACTTCTCTTTGTCTTCAAACTTTAGAAACTTTTTCCACACATCCAGCCTCTTCTCACTTAGGGCTTTCTATTTTGATTTTAAAGTGTCATCATCCTCTTCCAACTCTTCTTTCCATAGAATAAATAATCTACCAAAGTAAATTTCTTCCATTTTCCCATGAATGTATGTTTTAATATCTTCAGTAGGTAAAACAACATAGGGAGTGTAAGAGAATGCACCTAAGGGATCATCTAGCAAAAAATTGTTAGAATATATTTTAAGCTCAAGTTGTGGTCTATGTGATATTTCTACAACCTTTGGTGCCTACATTACATTTAAATTACTTTCAATGAAATTTTCCAAAAGACTGGAATATGTAGGAATTGCAAAATACCTCTTAATCATCTTGGTGAACTTATAGTTTTGATGTTCAACCTCCAGGAGACACGATTTCAATTTCCTCTTATGCTCTTCTCTTCCCCTTCAAATGTGCATAGTGAAATGAATTTTTCTTCCCAAGAACACTTTTAAATCTTTGATTTGACTCATCTATGCCATAAATGCTTCAAACAAAAAGTTGGTAAACTTCAAACCCTTGTATACACAGTCAACTTTCAAAAGCTCCAAAAATTGTTGCATTAGAATATTTTCTTCCACAATTTTCTCCAAAAGATTCATACTATTCATCTACATCTTATATCTTCATTCCAAGCCACGACACTATAAGAGAGGGGGACCAGCGCATGCAAGACCCCAAGTCACGGAGGGTCAAGACATGAGAGGCTGCCCTAACTTACCTCAGCTAAGTGTAATGTAAGGGGATATGAGGTGAGAGAAATGAGGACTATAAGGTCTCTCAGTTACTCTGTAGAACTGAAACACAAGAAGAGGTTAGGTGAGCCAATTTTTAGGTCTAACACTATGCCTCAAAAAGCTCTCTATTTGAGGACAAAAGTGTAATCTTTGGACATCAGCACAACGCGTTGGTGTCTCAAAAGTGCACTATCATCTATATGGCCAGACAACATTGAAGACAAGGTCAAACCAATAAAACTAGCTAACACCCCAGCTAACTAACTAAAGGGCTAGAATGATGTGATTAAGTAAATGAAATACTCCTTAATATTATAAAGCAAATATGCAAGAGTGAAGAGAATAAGGAGAACCTCACTAAGGAATTCGTTTGCTAGCTAATTCCTTGAAGAGCAAGTACTCCTACACACAACAAGAGAGGAAAAATGTTGGGTGGCTATATAGAGGTCTATCTCAATGAAACCCCTATTTAGGTGTTTCCACCTCCACAAACAGCCAAGGAAATGAGGTAAAGAAAGTAATGTAGTAAAGAGAAAAGAAGCACTACAAAATAGTGTTATGCTACTCAACCAAGTGATAGAGGAGAGGAGAGGGAAGCTTACCACCTCCACCAAGAGCACTCAAGGCTGATTGGGGGAGAAAATGAGAGTACTCAACCCTCTCCTGCAATGGTGTGGTCCCAAATTTTCTCTACCAAAGTGATGGAGTGTTGCTTTGGTTGTAATGAAATGCTTGAATGCTTAGATTGAGTGAGAGTGAATGCAAGAGTGTGAGTATGGAAGCTTGAAGTGTGCAATAACTTAGAAGAAGTTGGATTAAATGCTTAGAGGATGGAATGCTTGTTCAAGGAGTGAATTTGAAGAAAGAGTGGAAGAAAACAACCATATTCAGGTCAGTCAACTGAGGGAGGCATCATAACTTCACCTCCAATGAGAAGAGTAATGCCTCTATAGGTTTAGCCACAGGAATCTATTAGGGATGTGTGTTGCGTGGACATTTGTGCATTGCACAAGTGTCGCCGATAGAAACGCCTCCATCAACACTCAAAACAAGCACCAAGTGGGATGCAAGCAGTGGGCTTAGGTGGAATTAAGCCTCTGAACTTGGTTTTCTAAGGTGGATAAAGGAAAAAAGGGGATTTGTACTTGAGGTGAAAATTTTCTCCTATACATTTTTCCCCCACTTTAGCTAGCACAAATATTGATGAGTGCTTGATAAAGTAGATCAAGAAAAGTGTAGGGTTAGAAACATATACCTAAACCATCAAGGAAGCAGTACTTGGTCTAGCGTACCTGAAGGTGCAAGAAAAGAAAAGGACTCCATAGCTGCTCAGAACCATGAAGTTGGAAAAGCAAAGCATCTTACAGGCCTGCGGACCTACAAGGAGGCAACCCCCAAGATCTCTTGCATGAAGGAATCCCCATGAAGTGAGTGCCTTACAGGACCATAGACCTCCAAGGAAGGTATCCCCTAAAAACTCTAGCATGAAGGAAACCCCAAGGAAGCAGACTCTACAGAGTCAAGAAGCAGCCAAATAGGCAAGTAGGCATAAATTCATGCAACCATCGATGATTTGGAAGTCTTTCAAAGGGGTCCCTCAAGAACCCTTCAAAAGGAGAGGGGTCCACTCAAGGGATGCATTGTTTGAAAGTTAAGGTCTAGTCAGGTTTCCCCAAGAAAGATGCGAAGATATGAATAGGTCTAGTCGGGATTCCCCCGGACTAGACATGAAGATATGAACCAAGTCTAGTCGGGCTACCCCCAACCTAGACATGAAAAGGGGAATGGAATAAGCCTAGTCGGGCTACCCCCAGGCTAGACACAAAGTAATTCATTCAAGGTAAAAGCTTTCAAAGAAGGGTCCCTTGGGAACCCACTGTGAAGGAAAAAGGGTGGTCCAATCAAGGGACACACATTTTGAAAGAAAATATTCTTCTCTTCTTAGAGTGATCTGCCATCAAGGAATCATTTCAAAAGATGTTCACTTCATCAAGGAATTCAAAAGGAAGAATAGGCCTTCATGCGCGGGGAAGGTCAAAGTTGTTCCCACTTCAAAGGAAGGTCTTCAAGTCTTTTCTTTATGAGCACATGATGAAGGAAGCACATTCTAGTAGGGTTCCAAGTTGAGAATGTGATTCCAAAGAAAATTTTGTGTGGATTTTTGAGAAAAGATTCATTGACAATGAATACATTTTCTAAAAACTAAGAAGTTAAAGAGAGAATGTTGTCACACATAGGAGGGACAAATCAAGCAAATAAAAGAGAAAAATATAAAACAAAATACAAACAAAGGGCATAGGGGGATCTGGTTTAGCGGGGTCAAATCTGTTTCAGCTCATAATAATAGGTAACTACAATGTAAGGCAAAAGATCATCAATCCCCAACCAGATCGGGAAGAATAGATGGAAGAAAAAATTTTAAAAAAAATTGTGTCAACATGGAAGGGAAGCCTAAATACCCCCAATGCTTTGCATCATCCCCAATTTATCGAAAATTAAGCACAAACATGGAAGAATGATGATACAAATAGATGAAGGTTTATGACACAAAAACCACACTTGTATCCACACACCAACAGGTGTGATGAGGGTCATCCAGGCACACATAGCATGAGCACGAGGGGGAAAACATCACAAAATGCACACACACACACACACTCACACAAGATCAAGAAGAGGGCCTCCTCCTAACATTGGTCAGCTAAGAGGTCATCTACTTCCCATTCTAGATCATTGTAGGGGGAAGGAGGATGAACTTGCAATGGTGGGATGTTAAGAGAAGGAGCATATGGTCCTCCTCCAACAAGGGCCAAGGAAGAGGGCCCCTCAAGGTCCTCTCCACCGAGCTCTTGTGGAATCAAGGTTAGTGACTTAGCGAAGATCACCAACAAGGCTAGAACTTCATCGATGGAATTAAACATTCACCCCACATGGACGCCATGTCTAGCCTTGACGGATGGGATGGAGTTGCACCTGAGGTCCACTATTAGGCTCATTGAATGACTCGGGAATGGTTAAAAACTTAGGGGAAGCTAGGACTAGCTCTATCACTAGGAAAGAATAAGTCAGCACAGGACCACCTTGTGAATAAGGTGGGCTCCTCTTACGTCCTTTGTTTCCAGAAGGAACACCCTCTATTTCCTATTTCTTTGGAGGAGATGAACTCCCCACAGATGATGCTAGAGGTGGAAAGGACGAATAGGATAGAACCGCAGCATATACAAATGAGTTATTAACCATATCCATGGGCTTCGAGAAAGGTTGGATATCCATAATGGACATCAGCAAGGGTGGCTCCACTGAAGGAGAAATGAACACCTATACCCGTTTAGGTTTAGGTGCATTCATATTCACAATGAAATTCGGGAGCAGTATAGGAGTAGACCAAAGATAAGCAGGAGGAAGGGAGGAAGAAGACATTGTTGGAGGCCCTGAAGCAGGGGTGATCGTTTCTTCCTCCTTTCTTTGTGAGGCACCCTACTTAGCCAAGAGAGCCTTTTTTCAGCACTTGCATTCATTCATAAGGAATTTTCTATGGCTCTTGGAGTTAGGTCAGGATTTGTGGAGTAGGGGGTTCCTCCTCAACCATGGGAAGGTCCACCATGGTTGTTTCTAGTGGAGGGATAGGTTCTTGCATGGGAGCAAGAGGAACATGCTGAGGAGCGACATGAGGAGTCACCTTAACAACCTTGATAATGGGCCTCTTTCCACTCACTACCTTAGGAGAAAGAGTAGTAGGAGTCTGTGGAGGTTGAGACAATGAAGACTCTTCACGAGAGACCTTCCTATTATACTGAACGGGTCTAGGTTCCATAGGTAGGACAAGGAGTTCAAAAGCAAGACACTTAGGCTTTCGCTAAGTGGGCACCATAGGATTCTCCTGTAGATGAGGAGTAGTACCCAATGGTACCTTAGTAGAGTGAGAGGAAGCACTAGACTGACTCGCGAAAGAGGAAGAAGGAGGATTGCGAGACCACTTCTCTTCTTCATTCTTTCATGCCTTAGCGGCATCATTGTTAGCTTTTAAACAAGCCCTATGTGAAATGGCATAAGGCGAGGGAGGGTATCTCACTTTCAGCCTTAAACGCCCTCTCTTATAGTTTAATATTTCTGGTGTAGAAGGTCGGTCCTAGGTGGAAGAGGACCAACAGACGTAGGCTAGGAGTGGTCTAAGGAGTATCTACCACATCCAATGTCTATAACTGGTGTTATGGATTACATGCATAGAGCCACCGTGGATAAATTTTAAACATTTATGCACAATGGAGGGTACCGCATTTATCTCCACTAACCAAGGGATACCCAATTTCACCCTAAAGAGTTTAGACTCAGGGATGATATCAAATAGGAGTTTCATAGACTTAGGTCCAACTAAAACCGATAGGGCAATACTACCCAAAGGGGGTACAGAAAGCCCGTCATGTGTGCGACTGGTACTCATAGGAGCATTGCATCCATCCTTGTGTAAGAAGTTTCTTAGCATAATCTCCTCTATTATTATGTTCACTTGTGATGTCAGATCAATGAGAACAATAGCTACGATGTTTCTATTGATTTATGCAAGAATGTAAAGAGGAGATGGTTTCTTGTTAAAGCCCATCGGCAGGTCTTGTGAAGTGAAAGTTATACTAGTACCACTATCCATAGGCTACGTAGAGGGGATGGGTTGGTGCAAGAAGCAAGCCATTATGCACACTAGACAATGCTTTCACAAAGTCTCCAAAGGTTAAAGGATAAGACAATGAACCAATTAAGGTTTCATCGTGCAATACCTTTGAAACCTTCTAACTCCACAAACTAGGGGTCGTAGGCTAGGTTGTAAGGCGACAACCTCACAACACTCACACCTATAATTATCCTAGAAAAAGAGGAAAGGAATTGTTAGCATCACAAGAACAGAACCAAAATGGTTCATGTCGAGTTCACCAAAATGTAAGAGAGGGGGACCACCGCATACAAGACCCCAGGTCATAGAGCTTCAAGATGCGAGAGGTTGCCCTAACTTATGTTAGTAAGTGTAATGTAATGGGATACGAGGTGAGAGAAATGAGGACCGTAAGGCCTCTCAATTACTCTATAGACCCAAAACACAGGAAGAGGCTAGGCAGGCCAATTTTTAAGTCTAACACTACACCTTAGAAATCTCTTTATCTGAGGACAAAATCATGATCTCTATACATCAACACAGCATGTTGGCATCTCAAAAGTGCACTATTCTTTATATAGCCAAACAACAATGAAGACGAGATCAAACTAATAAAACTAGTTAATAGCCTAGCTGACTAACTAAAGGGCCAGAACGGTGTGATTAAGTAAATGAAATAATCCCTAATATTAGAAAGCAAATATGCAAGAGTGAAGAGAATAAGGAGAACCTCACCAAGGAATTCATTCACCAACTAATTCCTCGAAGAGCATGTACTCCTACACACAACAAGAGAGGAAAAAAGTTGGGTGGTTCTATAGGGGCCTGGCTCAGTCAGACACCTATTTAGGTGTTTCCACCCCCATAAATAGCCAAGAAAATGAGATAAAGAAAGTAATGTAGTAAAGAGAAAAGAAGTAGTACAAAATAGTGTTATGCTACTCAACCAAGTGATAGAGGAGAGGAGAGGGAAGCTAACCACCTCCACCAAGGGCACTCAACGATGCTTGGGGGAGAAAATGAGAGTACTCAAGCCTCTACTACAATGGTGTGGTCCCAAAATTTCTCTACCAAAGTGATGAAGTGTTGCTTTGGTAGCAATGAAATGCTTGAATTCTTGGAGTGAGTGAGATTGAATGCAAGAGTGTGAGTATGGAAGCTTGAAGTGTGCAATAGCTCAGAAGAAGTTGGATTGAATGATTAGAGGATGGAATGCTTGTTCAAGGAGTGAATTTGAAGAAAGAGTGGAAGAAAATGGCCATATTCAGGTCAGTCGACCAAAGGGGGCGTTACAACTTCACCTCCAATGAGAAGAGTAATGCCTCTACAGGTTTGGCCGCAGGAATTTTCCAGAGATGTAAGCATGTTGCATGGATTTTTTAGCACCATGTGAGTGTCCTTGACAGAAACGCCTCCACTCACACTCAAAATAGGCACCAAGTGGGATGCAAGTAGCGAGCTTAGGTGGAATTAAGTCTCTGAACTTGGTTTTCTACGGTAGATAAAGGAAAAAAGGGGATTTTCACATGAGGTGCAAATTTTCTCCTATACAAACACATCATATCAACAGAGGGTTATATGGATTTTAGTAAATCTCCCCCTAAGCCATAGCTCTGGGCTTAGTTATCGAAGGAAAAATATGCATTGGAGATTGGTACAGATTCTCCATTATCCTTAGTCTCTTCTTTCTTTCTCCATATCTTTTCCATTTCTTTTTTCACTTCATTCAAATCAATCTCCTTCATTGGTTCATCCTTCTTCATCGGATCATTCTTCCTTGAGATTTTATTTCTACAAAATTTAGCAATTTTTCTTGTCCTATAATTGTTGCACATGTTATTTCTTTGAGAATTATTTCTTCCATTTGTTCTAAATATGCATTGATTATCCTTGTGTCCAAATCCATAGCATGTATAGCAGTAACTATTAAAATATTGAATCATTCTACCACTGTTATAAGCATTCATCATTTGACTTCTTCATTCACTTGATCTATGCCAAAATATTTTGCATGTAAAATATTGTCTAGTAAAGGATGAAATAGTCTAATTCATTCTTCTTCTACATTTCAGAGCTCTATGTCCATATTCATTGCAATAATACCATAAACCATTGAAATGTTGGTACCTTTGAGCATTTGGTTGTCTAATAGGGGGTCTTCTAGTATTGCTTCTTTGTTTCTGAAACTTTCCATAGTTAATCTTGCCTCCAACTTTCTCTAGCTCACTAATCTTCTTTGTATTAGATGTTTGATCCTACTTTAAAGCTTTATATTTTTCAAGTCCCAAACCTCCTTTATCTTTAGATTCTTTTTTGTCCTACAATCAATTCATCAAGCATTGCAGAACTTGTCTTAATTTTTTCTTCATGAATTCTTCCCTTCTCCAAGTCTAATCTTAGATTCACCACTTCTTGTTCAAGTCTAGTGTACTCATCAGTCTTGCATTTTACCATTGTATTCAAACATTCCTCAATTATTTTCTTTTATTCCACTTGTACTCTTAATCTGGTGATGTCTTAATTTTCTTGCCTCAGTTGTTCATTGAATTCCTTATTCCTTTCTCTGAATTTCTTAATCTTCTCTCTTAGTTTTCTAATACACTCATTTTCCTCATTTATATTTTCCTTAAAATATCCATTCTCATTTTTTATTTTGTTAAGATATTCAAGAGAAACTTTGATTTCCCCATATTTGTCTAACATTCAATCTTATTCTATGTATTCAATAGCAAGAATCTCTTTTGGATGAATAGAATACTTTCTACCAGCCATGTCTTCAAACTCCAAGATCTTCCCAAATCATTCAAGCTCCTTCCAGGTATCCAAGCTCTGATACCAATTGTTGAACACCCAAAATACTAAGAGGGGAGGTGAATCAGTATTCCTTTAAACCAATTAAACATAAGCCATCCAATTATCATAATAGATATAACTGTAATGATGAATCAAAGCATGAAGACATCCAAAAAATAATGACACATGAACGCTAGTATTTTTATGTGGAAAGTTACCCAAAAAGGGAAAAACCAGAGTGAGGATTAGCTCACAATATATTATATCTAGATATAAGATATTACAAAAAGGCTCACTACCAAGTGTTGGCCTCCTACAATGATTTCATAACTAAGCCTTTATAGCCATGATTAAGAGACTGGGTATCTAACCTATATAGCTATTCAATCATCATGAAGGTACATTTAACTTGTCAACCTAGGGATGTGAACTTGAAATGGGTAAGCACAATATGTTCACTAGGGGCTCAAGTAGTCATTGCATTCTACAACTAAGAAACACAATACTGAAAGTAAATTACTTGAAAGGAAATAAAGAAAATGTTGAATATCGACCAACAACTATGCTAAGTTGAAATGCAAAGCAAGAATAAAAATTTAAGTGACAAAAAGTAGACTTCTCTATTTGCTTTGGTTATAGGAACAGTCACATAATGGAATTCTAGTGGTTGCAGGAACATTCAATGTCAGATTTCTAAGTACTAAACAACAAGTAATACTAAACTAATGCTAAACTAAGAAGACAGATTCCTCACCAAGTGGGCCCCCTTGGATAAGTATCCTCTAAACTAACAAGAACTCAGATGCTCAAACTCAAAACTTTCTTTTATTCACTATAAATCAGGCATACAAAGAGTAATGTATCTGCATTACTGAAATTGTAGAATGAGAGTACAATGTCAAATCGTGCAACCTTCTAAAGAAGGAGCATCAAATCATTATTTATACTACAGCTAAACAAGGCAGTCAACTCCATGACTAGGAGGACACCATTTAGGGAAAACAAGGGAAAGTGGAGTGATGGTAGCTACGCATGCATGGAATCTGGTCAAACATGTAAACCAAGCATAGATCCAACACAGCAGTACTGCCCATGCATGCTTGATTATTAAGGTCCACTACAAGGCAGTTACGTTCAGTTGCATAAAGAATCTTTGTTGTCGGCTGCCTTTGACTTGGAGTGATTCCTTAGTTGGATGTTATGGTGCATGCCTAGTTGGCGGTGTCCTCCTCAACTTGGGGTGAAAACACAATACTGTGTCTCACTTTTGGGACGTGTTGATTTTTTCTTGAAATCACTATTTTTAGAAAAACTAATGATTTAAGTCTTGAGAGGCTCCATCTAAAGGGTTTTAATTAAATATGGATAGGTAAGACCCCCTTAGATTAAACCCCCTTGGATAGAACCCCTCTAGTATTAAATCATACCCATAATGAAGTCTCCTTCGCACCTATCAAAATGCTAGAAAAAACCCACTTTTTCTTTTCCTTTTGAGGGATTAAATAACATCATTTTAAAATTATATTTTGCAAGATTGTAAATGAGCTTTCCAACAAGTATAGGTTTGATATATTTTCATTTTATCATGCATTTAATTTTTAATTTTTACCAAACATAGGTTTTTTTTCTAAACATCAAGCTCTTTGTTGTGCAGAGGTGGAAAAATAGTAAACCATTGTAAAAAAATTCCAAAAAATACCCATTCCCTAGGTATTGATGTCCTTGTTATACCAAAAAAAGAAAATTTGGATTTTGATATATACACTAAAAGTTAGGTTGTACAACACAAACGTATGTCCAAATTATAGTTACAATGACTTCAAAAAATAATTTTTTTTTTAAATTGCAACAAAAAATTATGAAAAAGTATCATTTCCCTAGATATTGATGTTGAGAATCTATATTTTAAAAATTAGAATTTAATCCTTTATAAAATAAAAGTTATGTTGTACGACACAAACATTACTTTCTGAAAATGTTGTTTTCTGTCTAAAACTAGTTATTAAAGGAGATGTTGGAAGATTCATGATTTATTTTTAAAAAAAATTAAAATATATATTTAGAATCTACAAATAATTTTCCACAAATCATTAGTTCACATCATCTTCAAATTCTTAATGTTTTAGCTACTATAGGTCTTAGAAGATGAAGATTCAATTAAAAATATTGATGTAAATGTTCATCTTGGGAAAAACGTGAGACACAGTATTGTGATTTCACCCCTTGGCGTATTAAATTTGCATGTCAAGGTTAGTATGCATAATAACTACACATCTATAACCACTCTAAAAAACATTGATTAATCACATGCAAAATCAATATAGATAACACACATATTATGTTGAATATCATTAAAGCTTGCAAAGATAGGATAATATCAAATTTCAATGGTTTCAGGGAAACATTATGCCAATACCAACACTTAAGCATTAAATTCCATGAAATCTATGAGCAAATAGACTATAGATTCTACCAAAAACTAGGCTCATCACCAAGACAGGACACACTATAAAAAAATGCTCACAACCCATAG
Organism: Sequoia sempervirens; assembly: GCA_007258455.2. NCBI lineage: Eukaryota > Viridiplantae > Streptophyta > Pinopsida > Cupressales > Cupressaceae > Sequoia > Sequoia sempervirens. Next base: position 111,062 of record VDFB02036888.1, on the reverse strand, counting down.
AGAAAGAACAAAGAAGTGTTGGCAATACTACCTATATGAACCGATACAATAGAATCTATCATATGCTAGATTACAGTTCCAATGAAGTACAAAATGATCTCCACACTAATCTGAATCAACACTCTGCTATGTTCATAATTTTCTCGATTTTGTATCACACACATGGAGGTGAGCTACCATACATGTCATATATCTCTTCAACACTTGCATATAATTTGTTATCTCTTCATCATACACCCATACACTCATCAAAAACTTTAAATTTAATCTCCTATATATATCCATATCAAGTGTAACTTCAATTAGGTCAGACTAATTAGAACACACAAAATTAAGCATGCCATCCACAAAACATTTTATCCACACTTTTTTCCTTAATTTAGAATTAAATTTTACATCAAGATAGGTAGGAATGGACCTAAAATAATTCCCACATAAGATAAATTTACTTGCTTGTCCTTCACAAAACATAAAATGTGTTAGGTTGACCCAAAAATAGACATAAACACAAAACCTTTATGTGTACATGCAATTTTCCAAATGTGCAACCTTAAAGATTTGTCTTCCTTTGAATTTTCATTCACCCAACACCTATTAAATTATATTTGTCATTGAAAAACAAAATGATTGTCCACAAAGAAATGCAGAATATCCTACATTGATACATTGTGCAAAAAGTAACTATGATATACAAGGTTGAGCACTATCATTCATATCTTTCAAAAAGCTTCACAGAATATCACAAAATATTGAATATAACTACATCTAAAGGACTAAAAATTGTAGTTAGAATTAAAGAAGGTTATACCAACTTGTGGTGAAGTGTGAACCCAAAAACTAACGCACTAAACCATAAAACTATTAGAGGAAATACTTAGCCAATTTCCTGATAATCCATACTTTTTGGACCAACTTTATCTATACATATGTCATCACAAATGCTTCCAAACTATGCTAGGATTATCATAACAATGTTGAGATCAATGACAACACCAGATCAAGCAGTATATGCACCTCATGCTCATGTTGACAAACTACATCATCAATGAAAAACTTCCAACAAAAACAAAATAAAAAACTTGAAAGTATAAACATAAATCAATCATAATCTTTATTTTACCAATACTAGTGCAAACCTCAAGATAAATATTGATTTTCTTGTTGGAATATGGATGTGACTCAGCAACATGACAATATTATTTGATCAAGAACATATTTTGATAGAATGAATTTGCATAAATTGTGGTTTTATGAAAATGATGAGGGAAATTTTATTAGTATATTTTTTTAGGAAAAATCGGTTGAGAAATGAAGGTAAGCATGAACACCTAAGTTAACTAAATAGTTTGTGGACTCAACTCAATTGAAAAATAGAAATATACCATTTTGAGCTCATGAGAGGATAAAAATGAAATATTATTTAATAAATGGATAAATAAGAGGAATAAATTTCTATTTGAAGATGGAGTTAACTTGTGAGAGAAGAACAATCTTCTAATTCAAATATGGAGTTAACTTGTGAGAAGATAATTATGAATTATTTTATTTATTTAATATATTTTTTGATGAGGAAATTGAACTAATTTGAAGAACGAGTTAATTGAAGAGATGAATATGGATTTTTTATTTAAAAATGGATAATTGGCTCTCATTTAATTAAATAATAAGATATTAATGATTAATGATTAATGTGATGTGTAGACACCTAAATTTGGACATTTACGTTTGTCCAAATTTATCCCTTTTCATCTAAAAATCCTCTTATTTGCATTAATTAAGTAATATTGCTATTATTTAATTAATACCCTTAATTCTTCTAAATCTCTAAGGTATTTAGTTAATAATTAAATACCTTACCCTTTATCCCCCTTTTCCTCAAACAATTAAATAAATAGTACATTTATTTAATTCCTCACATATCACATCCTCCATCACTTTTTTTTAATCCTAATAAACCTCCTAATCTCATCATTAGGGATGTGCACATGTCTAATCCTTGATTAGGATGTGTCACATCCTCCAAATTTTGTAAATTGGCTCTTAATCTTCATTATCCACTAATCATCTTCTAATCATAGATCAGCTAATCCAATCAGCATCTTAGTCAACTATCTCATTCCCCAAGGAATTTTTAATTCCTTTTTGTCTTCCCCATCTAAATTTAAAATTCACTTTTATTCCTCCAAGGAATCTCCTCTTCCCCATGTGGTCATTGAGAAGTCACATCAGTCACATTGGTTAGGAACCTTCTATTATAAGCACCTTGTCTTATCCAAGGTACTTCTCAGCTTCCTTTTTAAGAACCTTGTCTTATCCTTAAGATATCCCCAATCATGTGAATTTAAATTTCACTTTTATTCCTCCAAGGAATCTCCTCTTCCCCATGTGATCATTGAGAGGTCACATTAGTCACATCCCAAGGTACTTTCAAAGTACTTGTCATTCTTCAGCATCACTTGTCCTTCTTCTACATCATTTGTACCCTTTCCATCTAATCATGTCCTTTGGACACTTCATCATCCACATGGCAAGATGTGAGGGCTTGTGAGTCCTCAACTCACCATATCTCTCCATCTCATCCATGGTGGCTCAATCCTAACCATTGAATTCACTAGAAAATTCAATTTCCTCTATAAATAACCCCCCTTCTCATTCATTCGGAGACCTTATGCATTTTATCACATTCATTTAGCACTCAAGCCATTAAAGTATTCATCAAGCACTTGCTCATCTTTTGCATTCAAGCACTAGTTCATATCCTCCATTGTTGCACATTTCCAAGCTTGTATCCCCTTCATTTACATTCATTTCTTAGAACACCCACATCCTCCATTGCATCTTCACTTATTTGTATATCATTTTAGATTATCTTGCCACCAAAGGAGCACATATCCAAGCTTTAATCAAGGGCCAACCAAGGAGATCAACATAGATAAAAGGTATAATCACTTTTGTTTTATCTTTCTTTTATTTGTGTTCAACGTAGCCCAATCCTGAGGTCATCTAGTGTTGTTTTATCTTGCATTCCTTAATTAGTTTTGCATATTAGGAGGTAATAACACTTGCACACATTTCTAGCATGTCCGATGGGACCCATAGACGGGTCTCTTGATTTTATGTTTGCTTTTTTTTTACATTTTGTAGGTCTAGGTCATAGAGAGGTGAACTTTCCCCTAAACAGGGGCAAACCCGACCTACATAGAGGCAAACCTACCCTACGAAGTCACCCAAGCATCAGAACCCCTGTTCCTTCACTTTTTTCTACGGAGGGGCGAACCTACGCTTAACAAAGGTAAAACAATAGTTTAAAGTTTATTTTTAGTCTATTTTCTCACTATTTTCTACAAAGGGGCGAACCTACCCTTACAGAGGGGAAAACCTACCCTTAATAAACGTAAAACAACAGTTTAAAGTTCAATTTTAGACTATTTTCTCACTATTTTCTGCAGAGCGACAAACCTCCCCTTAACAAAGGTAAAATAACAATTTAAAGTTTAGTTTTAGTTTGTTTTCTCACTATTTTCTACAAAGGGGTGAACCTTCCCCTACAGAGGGGAAAACCTACCATTAACAGAGGTAAAACAACAGTTTAAAGTTTAGTTTTAGTCTATTTTCTCATTGTTTTCTACAGAGGGGTGAACTTGCCCTTACAGAGGGGAAAACCTTCCCTTAACAAAGGTAAAACAACAGTTTAAAGTTCAGTTTTAGTCTACTTTCTATAGAGGGGTGAACCTACCCTTACAGAGGGGCGAACCTACCCTTAACAGAGGTAAAACAACAGTTTAAAGTTTAGTTTTAGTCTTTTTTTCACTATTTTCTATAGAGGGGAAAACTTTCCCTTATAGAGGAGTGAACCTACCCAAGGAGGGGCGAACCTACCCTGAATAGAGGCTTCTACAAGGTAAAAATAGTGTGTAAATTTCATTTTCAAACTCTTTTTTGGTTGTTTTTTTATTATTAATAACCCCCTAACCCATCTTGTTGGTGTTTGTGTTAGTTTTTCTAACATTTGTGCAACTGTCAATGCATATTGAAGATTAAGAGAAAAAATTCTAACATATTTGTTGCAGGGTGGACGGGTCTAGTTGTTAGTTGTTTATTTTTTCATTTTTTTCTAATATTTAGGTACATAGTTTAATTAGAGGGAAGTCAAATCTATTGTGTGTCATGTTTGTAAGTCCATTGTGTCACCCAAGAGGGCACTACATCATCTAAGCTTTCCCCTTGCACTTCATGTGAGCCTGGGAAGTAGTCGAAAACGGTTAGTGTTTTCTTAGCGAGACCTGCTTGGGGATTTCATCACCCTAAGGGACGATCCCAACCACACGTATCGGCAAGGTATACAAAGGGGGGAGAGAAAAATTTGTACCTCAATCCAGTCTCACCATGTATGGCAGAGCATCGAAGCTATGGTAATACCTAGATAGATATGAAGAGTTGGTTTTAGCCTTCAGTCCTTGCTGGGGTTCCTGACTCATGCTTGTGAAGGACTGGTATTCACGGTTGTGTGTCACATATCAAGCGTATATTGAGGACTCCCTAGTTTTCTTGTTTAGCCTAGATTAGAGGACTGTGTTAACCATACCCTCTTCACTAATCTTAGGATTGTGCTGCTTGTACGGTCTTTATGCAAAACTAGTGCATTTCTTGACGTTTGCTTATTTTTTGTAGTGTTTTTGGTCCCTTTCCATAACCATTTTCATTTGGATTGAGTCTAAGTTAGTTGAAAAAGGTGACCTTTCCCTCAACAGGGGCGAACCTACCCTCTATCTTAGTCATTTTGCAGTCTATTTCTGTCAGAATTGTCAATCTTTCCACTGAATAGGAGAACTTTCCCTTAACTTGGGTGAACCTGCCCTCCAAATAGCCATTTTCTCTATTCAATCATTTTGAGCATCCGTTTTCCTATTTTGAGCACCCGTTTGCTCATTTCAAGTCTCTAATTACCCATTTTGATCATTCATCTTCCCATTTTGAACACCTATTCCCCATCCCCAGCATTCACCTCCTCGATTCAAGCATTCATCTCCTCGTTCTGAGCACTTGTTTACCTAATCCAATCACCTTTCTTCTACCTATCTTTCACCAACAAGTGACACTGACCTAAACTTGGGAGAACCTACCCTCAAGTTGGGTGAACCTACTCTTAACTTGGGTGAACATGCCCTTAACTTGGGTGAACCTACCCCAACTTGGGAAAACCTACCCTAACTTGGGTGAACCTACCCTCCAAACAGTTAATTTCATCCTTCGATCAGTCATTCTGAGCATTTTTTCCTCATTTTGAGCACTCATTCACCCATTTTGAGCATTTGTCTCATCATTCCAAGCATCCTTTCATCCATTTTGAGCTTTATTCTCCTCATCCCAAGAGTTAATCTCCCATTTCGAGTGTTCGTTTCAATGTTCTAAGCACTCGTTTACTCATTTTAAACATTCATTCACCCATTCTGAGCATTTGTTCTCTCATTCTGAGCAATCATTCATTCATTCTGATCATCCATTCACTTATTTTAAGTAATCATTCATCCATTTCAAGCACATGTCTCCTTGTTCCAAGAGTCAGTCTCCCATTTTGAGTGTTCATTTACCCGTTTCGATCAATCGGTCATCCCTTTCCAGCAATTGTTTCCTCTTTTCGACTAATCATTCATCCATTCTGAACCCCCCATTTCCTTATTCTAAGAGTCATTCATCCATTCCAAGTAATCGTTTACTCATTCTAGGCACTTGATCATCCATTTTGAGCTTTCATCTCCTTGTTTTGAGAGTTAGTCTCTCATTTCGAGCAATCATTTACTCATTCTAAGTAGCCATTCACCCATTCTGATCATCCATTCTGAGTAATCATTCATCCATTTCGAGCTTTTGTCTCCTCATTTCGAGATTCTGTCTCCCCTTTCGAGCAATTGTTTACTCATTATGACCAATCGTTCATCCATTCAGATCATTTGTTCACTAGTTTCGAGTATCCATTCATCCATTCTAAAACTCCATTCCCTCATTCCAAGAATTTATTTCCTCATTTTGAGCATTTGTTTCCCTCATCCAATCACCTGTCTCCCCATTTCAAGTGTCTATTTCATTGTTCCGTGAGCCCACCTACCCATTCCAAGAGTTTTCTTCGTTGTTCTAAGGGTCTGATAGCAGATAGGTGAACCTTACCTTCCATAGGTGAACCTTACCTTCCATAGGTGAACCTGACATTCCATGGGTGAACCTGACCTTGCATGGGTGAACCTAACCTTCCATGGGTGAACCTGACCTTGCATGGGCTAACCTGACCTTGAATAGGAAAACCTGACCTTGCATGGGTGAACCTGACCTTCCATGGGCGAACCTAACCTTGTATGGGTAGACCTGACCTTGCATGGGTGAACCTAACCTTAAATGGGCGAACCTGACCTTGAATCAAAAACCTGACCTTGCATGGTTGAACCTAACCTTGTATGGGTGAACCTAACCTTGCATGGGTGAACCTAACCTTGAATGGGTGAACCTGACCTTGTATGGGTGAACCTGACCTTGAATGGGCGAACCTGACCTTGAATGGGCGAACCTGGCCTTGCATGGGCAAACCTAACCTCGAATGGGTGAACTTGACCTTGCATAGGAGAACCTGACCTTGAATGGACAAACCTGACCTTGAATGGATGAGCATGACCTTGCATGGGTGAACCTGCCCTTGAATGGGTGAACCTGACCTTGCATAGGTGAACCTAACCTTAAATAGGCAAACCTAGCCTCCCATAGGCAAACCTAACCTTCATCCAGTCATTTACATCTTTTGTTCATCCAAAATTTGCATTTCAATCCATCTCCATTCTATGAAATTCATTGTTTCATCGATCAAACCACATAGTTGCATCTTAGAACATCATTAGAGTCCATATCTATCATCAAATCATCCATCCCAATCACCTAGATTCATTTCAAGGGTTTTGATTTTTATGCAGAAACTTCCAAAGGCCATAACTTTTGACTCAGGTGTTCATTTGGGCTAAAAATTTATGGGTCATTGAATTATGAGGTGGCATGTGGATTCCCAACCGGCCCATAGTCAGTTGGCAACCTCAAACTTTCATCTTGACCCTCAAAATCATAATTTAGTGTTTTTTTTCCAGTTTTTGAAAATTTGTTTTCGTTAATAACTTGAAATGCATGTCTTAGATTTAGGATGTTAGTTGGAAATTCATCCTACCTTAGTTTTAGGAATTTTTTGGGAAAAAACTAGACTCTCAAAGATACACCTATGCAGTTACCTAAAATGGCAAAATTTGACAATTTTTAAAAACTGCCAAATTTGGAAAAATCTGACTGTCAACACCTTACGTCCTCTAGTTAAAACCCTTGAACCTAGTGTAGAATCAATCCCATCACATCCTCCAATCATCCTAATCTAATATTTAATCCAATCCTGATCTAAGCTTAACCTAAATCCTGATATGAGCTTTAGTCCATCTACATCCAAGATCTTGTGATATCGAAACAAATCTTAAAATCCATTCCTCCATCTTCTTCCAATCCATCCTATTTATACTTTCATCACATTTTATTTCCTTCTAATCATCCAATCTATATCCATCATGAATCCTTATCCTCCATCAATAGTATTCAAGGGAAACCCTAATTATGTTGACAACGATAACGAGAGTCTTATCGATCAAGAGATATACAACATAGATCCCCTTGACGCTATCATTTATAGTAAGAATTCTCTAACCTCTTTCCAAAATCCAATCACCCCTTTAATCTATCTCATTATGTCTTCATCCACATCTACTAGTGATCCTTATGCTACCTTTGATAAGGGATATTCACTATCTTCCCTGTCTACATATCCATCATATCCTTCATCTATACTTTCCTCTTATCCAACACCCACATCCCCTTATCCTAATCCATCATCCCTATATTCATATCCTAATCTACCATTCCAATTTCTCCATTCTAATATACCATCCCAGTATTCCTATTACAATCCCCCATCCATGTCCCCTTATCCTAATCCTCCTTACGAGTCTACTCATCCTAATCCTACATCCACACCTTTTTATCATAATCCTACATGCCCCATCAACCTATCCTATCCCAATCCATTACCCCAATCCCCCATCCTAATCTACCATTCCAATACCTTTATCTTAATTCCCCATCTAATCCCTCTAACATCAATCCACCATCCACATCTTCCTATTCTAGTCCGCTATCACAATATCCCTACCTTAACCCTCCATCTAATCCTAATCCTCCATCTACTCCAAGTCCTAAACCCAATCCCATTCCTCCATCTAAGCCTAGTCCACCAATCCATAATCCCAGTTCTCCACCAATCCCTAATCCTTCATCTATTCCTACCACACCATCTAAGCCTAGAGTATGCACGATCCTCACTCCAGAAGTCCTCCAAGGACTTATGACAAAGAATACATCCCTAACTCCACACATTGAAGTTGTGTAACCATGCCATCCCAATTCATCATTCACAGTCACTAGTGATGAGACCCTCCTCCAATCCACGCCTATCATTGATGCTACCGCCTCTAGCACCACTCAAATCAGTGAAACCATCAAATCCACTAAATCCATTGAGCCCCAATCTCCTACTCTGAGATCCACCAAGCCCATCAAATATAACCAAATCCAATCCACTCCTACACCTCGATCCGCCCAATCCATTGCAGATCCACAAATCCAATCCACTCCCCCTAGTCCTAGTCTCACCGAAAATCCCTCCTATGAACTTCATGAATCCTCCATCCTTCCATCTCCCCCACTTGAGGAGTCCCTCCAACACTCCATCATCATGCCACCCACACAAGATGAGTCATTCCAAGAGCTTGATCCAAAGCATACCAACATATCCCTTCCTCTCAATCACGATCCTGCCATCCCATCTAGTCCATCTCAAGATCATAGTCCCCCTTCCATTCCATCCCATGATCCCCTTGTCACTCAAGACCCCACCACTCCATTTCATGAGCCCTTATCACCTGTTGCAACAAATCTAGATCCTATCATGTCACCTAATCTCTCTCTTGATCCCTTACCACTCACTCATCCCAATCAAGATGTTTATATCCCATCATCTCCATCTCATGATCCTTCATCTCCTAAACCTACTATCCCCACATCACTTTTGTAACCCCTTGAAACCCTCACATTCTTACATGGTGGTCTCCTTGCAGAAGGAAAACAAAGAATATATACCACACATCCTCCTCCATCTAACAATGGACTCGCATCATTCTTCCACAATAACAAAAATCCTATCTTGGATCACATGCTCAAGAACATGAACTATCAAGGAAAAGGTTTAGGACTTCATGAGCAAGGCATTTTAGAGCCCATCCAAGTCAAATAACAATCCTATACACAAGGTATTAGACATATCTCTGAAGACTCACTGCAATCCAAAAATGTTGGTACAACCTCTATACATCCTCAACGAGCCTCTTCCAAAAGAAATATAGGTTTTTCCCATCACTCCACCAAATAATTTGCTGCCATCCCCCCTCCTCCATCATATCGGCTCCAAACAACCATCCATATTCCTCCTTCATCTGCTCCATCCATTTTGGGTCCTTATGTCCCTCCATCACCCATCACACATCCTCCATCCACCAAGTCTATTTTGGGCCCTTATATCCCAAAATCACCTCCTCCATCTCATCCTATTCATCCTTTTATCCTTCCATCACCTATCCATGTCACCCACAATAAACATCCCACTCTCATGTCCCCTAATCAAGATCAACAAAGGCGCATACCTACACATCCTCCATCCACATATCATCATCTTACCTCCATTACTTCACATCATTCAGCTCCTCGCACCAATCCCATTGCTACTAAAATCACTTTGGATGCTAAAGAAATAATGCATAAATCTAAACATCCACATGAATCTAACTCTCCTCATTCCCCCTCTAAAATACATGTTGTAGAAAAGAAAAATCAAATCCAAAATCAAAATCAAACCCATCAACCACAAAGGCCCACCAAAGTGAAAATAAAAACCATGTGGATCCCAAATAAAAATGATGCAATGCCTTCAAATGAAGCATCCATAAAAACATCCAAAGTTGCTCATCCAAAAGCTAATCATTCTCATCCACCATCTCCTAAATCTATTTTTGGTCCTTATGTCCCAAAATTCACTATCCCATCTCCTCCATTGTCCCCACATTCTCCATCCATTAATCCTTCTATCCTTTCACATCCACCACCATATGTGCCAATGTTGGTCCTAAACTCATCACCCCATCACACATCCACCCCATCCTTCCACCCATACACTTTCCAAAATCCCATCCATCATCCCACATATTCCCCCCATCAAATCCCTTTAATCCATTCTCTTGCATAATCCATTTATCCTAATAAGGTTGTACCAACATCCAATAGTCACTCCACCCATGGGATCTTAACACCTTGTATGGAACTTGATGTTTGAGTCCTTCATTCATATCCTTATCACATATCTTCTAAATCAACTTATCACATCCCTAGATCCTTATCCATCTCCATCCGCATGCAATCCATAAATTCAAAAAAGTAAAAAATTGTCAAAAATACAAAAAAATCAAGAAATAGTAAAGAGAAATAATTCATCCAATGGTGAAAACTTGGAAAACAAGCACCTTGGATAAGTACCATGATGAAAACATAGAAAACAAGCGTCATGTGTAAATACCCCATCTAGCTTACTTCCACAATTGGGGGCAACTGCATCCCCTTCACCCATCTCCTTCATCAACCATATTTTACACATCCTGCTTTTCATATCCCATTTATCAAAATCCCTCCATCCTCCTTGTGATCTTGATATAGATAGGATCAAACATATATACATGCTTTGGACACCTCTTGTCATTCATTCCACTCATCCATACACTATCCTAATATTTATTTGCATCCATCTACCTTCCTTGTCCACCCATCATGCTACCATTAATCTCCCCTCCTTATCTCTACATCCTATCCATATCCATCCCACTCCCTTCTTTTCCTATCCTTTTATCTTTCATCTCTCTTGCCTCATTATACATGACATATCTAAAGTGAGGGCACCTCCTTCTTTGTGACATAAGTCCTTGGAGACATCATTCATCCAAATGATCCCTTCCATCTCACCATCCTAGTCTTCCTATCCATCATAGCATCCCTTTTCATCTATCCATTTGGTAACCTTTTCCTCATCCAAATCCTTATCCATCTATCCATCCATCATGGAAATCCCTTCCATCACCCCATCCTTATGTTCCTATCCATACCTCATAACCATCCCTTCCATCTCCCCATCCTTATCTTCCCACCTATCCTTATCTCCTTACCAATCTAAACAATCTCTTTCATCTCCCCATCCTTATCTTCCTATCTATCCAAAAAATTCCTTCAATCTCCCCATCCTTATCTTCCTCTCTATCCAAACAATCCCCTCCATATCCCCATCCTTACCTCCCTATCTATTTATCTCTATCCTCATCCCATCTCCTAATCCCTTATCATTGGTATCTAGCTATAGGCTTCTCCCCATTCAATCTATCTCATTATCATCATTATCATCACTCTTGCCCCTTTCATTATCATCACTCTTGCCCCTTTCACACAACTTTCCAATCTCCTATCACTTCTCACCACTCATCTCCCCATCATATCATCCTCCCAATTCATCTTTTTTCTGATTTGGATAACTATCCCATCCCTGAGATTCATGATCACCATCATCCTATCCTATCCACTAGGTCTATCATGTCTCATCATATTGGTTCCATATTTTTATCTACTTATCCTGGCCATCTCATCATCCTTCATCCATAGTCATTCTTTGGTCTTTTGTTGAACTACGTTTCCCCTGCACTTTCAAGTAGGAAAGGTCGGTCATTTGATCCACCCCTGGGGATTTTGTCTATCCGGTCTTTGTCATCCATCATCGAGGTCTCCATTGTCCTCTTCCCACTTTTATCCATGGCCAGTCATCGTCCTTTTATTGAACTACGAGGGATTTATGCTTTCATGTAGGCAAGGCTAATATCGGTACCCAAGCCCCTAGGTCTTTAGGGTGTATCAGTCTCGTGTCTTGTCTCCCTTGTGTCGTGTCATCAAGCTATGCCCTTATCTAGCTGGTTCTTAACAAATGAGATCCACTAGTATCAACAGATCCAATTGATTCCAAGTATCCCACGTCCTATCAATCTTTTAGTTTAGTATCCATCTTTGGTCTCAATAGGATACATCCTTCCTAATAGATCTCATCAATCACATTCATCCCCTTGATCCTATGGCAAAGGACATTCAAAATTGATTGTGATATTTTGACGCTTTTGGATTTTGTTTATCATTCGAGGTCCTTATCATCACTTTTCATGGTCACCTTGATCCATCATATCATGGTGTGCTTTGACTAGTGAGCATAGGGGTATATCTTGATCTTTTTGCTTTGTTGATGTCGTCTCGGTTGTCCCGTGTAGTACCCACCAAGACTCTTGCGGTCTTGTGTTATGCTGGGGCATCTTTTTGTGCTTTTAGTTATGCCAATGCCTAACCTGACCAAGGTCTTCATGACTTTGGGGTGTTGGAATAGCCTTCTAGCATGTTGTGTCATTTTATGCATTAGACACTAATCTGCCTTGGTTCTACATACCTTGGAATCTAGTGTCTTATGCTATAGCAAAAATTAGTGCTCTAAAAATGGAAAATCATGTTAGGATTACATTTCATTTTCCATTCCATTGCATTTCATGTATCCTCCATCTCTTCTCATCCATCTTTTCATCACGCTTCATCATTTCATCCTCTTCTCAATCTTCTTATAATACTATAGATTGGTTATTCTAAGTATCTTTTCAACCATCTCACATCTCAACCCAATCCTCCTCCATTCAAATCTAGCACGAATCATCTAATCACATCCTTGGTTTTGTTCCCAGCCTTGCTACAAGCCTTGATCCAATCATCGTCATCATCATCGTCGTCGTCATTGTTGTCATCATCACCATTGAGATATCCTTCCCTATCCTTTAGTGTTGTTTTGGGACATATCCTTCCCTCATCAACAACGCTTTTATCAACATCATCGGGATGTATCCTTCCCTATCCTTTGGTGTTGTTTTGGGATGTATCCTTCCCTCATCAACAACACTTATCAGGATGTATTCTTCCCTATCCTTGTGTTATTTCGGGACATATCATTCCCCTATTAACAACACTCCTTCCATCATCAACCCATTTTGGCTTGTAGCTTCACTAGGGCAACATCACCTTTATCCTTAAATCCATGTGTGCTTCCCAATCTCATATCACTTATCATCCTCTCTTATACATCACTTTGCATCATCTTCCCCATCTCCTCTTTCATCATTTCATCCATTTCGAGAGCACACCCATGTTCTCTTTAACTCGCATGTCCTCTTGAGGGGGCATCCTCAATCCCTAATCTTCATCTTCACCCCCATCATCTTTCTTCCTATTCACTCCTTGAATGAATAGGGAATCTTTTCCAATATAATCATCTTCTTTTCGATGCTATATTTTAATCTTATTTGAAATGATGCTACTTCATTGCACCATCTCAAAGAGGAGGAAAATGTAGACACCTAAATTTTGACACTTACATTTGTCCGAATTTATCCCTTTTCATCTAAATATCCTCTTATTTGCATTAATTAAGTAAATATTGCTATTATTTAATTAATACCCTTAATTCTTCTAAATCCCTAAGGTATTTAGTTAATAATTAAATACCTTACCCTTTATTCCTCTTTTCCTCAAAGAATTAAATAAATAGTACATTTATTTAATTTCTCACATGTGACATCCTCCATCAATTTGTACCCTTTCCATCTCATCATGTCCTTTGGACACTTCATCCTCCACATGGCAAGATGTGAGGGCTTGTGAGTCCTCAACTCGCCATATCCCTCCATCTTGGCCATGGTGGCTCAATCCTAGCCATTGAATTCTATAGAGAATTCAATTTCTTCTATAAATAACCCCCCCTTCTGATTCATTCAGGGACCTTATGCATTTTATCACACTCATTTAGCACTCAATAAATTCAAGCATTCATCAAGCACTTGGTCATCTTTTTCATTCAAGCACTAGTTCATATCCTCCATTGTTGCACATTTCCAAGCTTCCATCCCCTTCATTTACATTCATCTCTTAGAACAACCACATCCTCCATTGCATCTTCACTTATATATATCATTTTAGATCATCTTGCCACCAAAGGAGCACACATCCAAGCTTTAATCAAGGGCCAACCAAGGATATCAACATAGATAAATGGTATAATCACTTTTGTTTTATCTTTTTTTTATTTGTGTTCAACGTAGGCCAATCCTGAGGTGGTCTAGTGTTGTTTCATCTTGCATTTCTTAGTTATTTTTGCATATTAGGAGGTAATAACACTTGCACACATGATGAATATTCAATTAATATTGATGCTAAGAAGAATATTTTTAGTGTCTACAAAGATCAAAAGAGAAAAAGAGAAATTTCGAAGGGAATTGAAGTAATGTGAAAAGAAGAATATAAGTTATAAAATACAACCTTTATAGGTAGGAGAAAAATCATCTTCTAGTAGAAGTAGATACATGAAAACAAATCATAGTTTAGAAGAGTATGATAAAAATATAGTAACTTTTAAGAAGTTGGAAACAATTATGAATAATACTGCTAAAATAAAGATAATTGTTTTTTACAACATAAATGGATCAAAAACATCAATGAATCAATATATGATATAAAAAAAAATCAATTTGAAGTTGATAAAGAAAACAAAAAAGCAAACCATCAAATTAGTTAGAAGAAGAATTATTACCAACAATTTAATCTTGTAAATAATACTATATATGTTAGTGTAATTAATTAATTATTACACTAGCATAAGTTAACTTAGGTCTTGCATTTAATTAATTAAGTCTTAGGTTGCATTATTAGAAAAAACCATTTAATAAATCTTTTTTTATCATATCAATCGAATCTTTAATCAGCATTCCTTGTTGCAACACTTCTCTTTGTGGTTGATTATCTTTCATGGCTAAAGTCCTTCATTGAAGATTCTAGAGCTTCAGGGGCTATGCATTCATTATTTTCTACATGGTATCAAAGCTAGTCCATTGAAACATTAACCCTTGATCCAGGAAGTTGGAGTGCAAGATTCTTGCAGGCTTGGAGTTTTATGTTGCAGGCTAGTTGGCTCTACCCGGGAGCCAAGTTGATTTTTGGCACAGATCAAGCTCTCTCCAACCTCTCCATTGCGTCCAGAAGGCCTCAAAACCCATAAATCGCCTATTCATTTGTCAAAATCGGAGTAGTTTCAACCGGGAGCCCTTGAGGTATATTTTGGGTTTTGCATTTTTTTTGTACAAATCCATACACATTTGCAGAAAAATCTTGCCTCTCAGTCCTCGATCAAGGAAAAAAAAATTAGAAAAATAAAAAACATATTTGGCTATTTTGGGCAGATTTTTTCTAAAGTATCAGAAAAAATCAAAATATACAGAGCAACCTACAATTATATTACATGGTCGGCATCCTTATTTTTCGGCGGATATATAGTTTCAATTTTATTTTTCCAACCGTTGGCTTTTTTCCATTGGCATTTATTTGTTAATTTTTTTTTTAATTGCAATATTCAAAAAAATTGTCGGGCCTATCCCATCGGCCGACGTCATTGGGCTTCACCCGCCGTTAGCATCACCCATCTCACCGGCCGTTGACTTCCCAGCGACCGTTGTTCACCGTCGGCCACCAATCACCGACCACTGTCTCCATCTATCTACCCTAGACCCGGTTCCATCAATAACTAGGGGCTTCGCCGATCTCTGAAGTGGTGCCTCCTGTTGTCGGCCTCACCACCAACTCTGCCACCCTGCAGATGCTCCGACACTGCCCATCAAGCAGCGCTTGTTTTTTTTTTGCCAGTGTTCAACCCCAAGGTCATATTAGCGACCGTGGGCTTATTTTTTTTAGCCCCTGAGCCAGTGCATCACCAATCAGGCATAATTCTTCCAGGAGGCATAACTTATGTATATGACATAGAAAATTCACAAACAATATATCGTTGGAAAGGTATTTCAGTCTACTTTTTAGAGGTGTCCTCTATTTTTCTATATTCTCATTCTATCACTTTTTATTCTCAGTTGAAGTGGAAACCCTAATTTTTTGGGTTTAGAGGTGCTTTCTTGCTTTTCAATTTGTTTCTAAAGCTTCACTTCAATTGGTAGTTTATCAGATATCTGCATTCATTTTTTTTTCTAACATATTTGTCTTGGATAGTTGTTCTTCTCCAATGGCTGACACAGGATTTGAGATTCTTACTCCTCATAACTATCACACATGGAAGGTCAGTATGCAGAGATTTCTTTGGTCTAAGGGACTTTGTCCACCTTGAATGAGACTCAGCCTAATCTCACTAGAGAATATGAGAAATTCCAGCATCAGATCAAGTGTGAAGAGGTAATGGGACTCATTGCTCTACATGTCTCTACCTCTTTATTCTTCCATATTGAGGGGTGACAGTCTCCCAAGGAGGTTTGGGACAAGTTCAAGGATCTTTTTGGTTTTGTTAGTGATGTTCGAGCTTTGCAATTAGAGGCTAAACTTGCTTCACTTGTTGTTGATCAATTTCCTTCCATTGAAGACTACCTGGTAAGGTTCAAGTCTTTAAGGACTTAGCTTATAGGATGTGGCAAAGATAAGTCTGACAAAGAGTGCATATTCATGATTTTATCTAAGTTAAGAGGTTCCTTTTCCCATTTGGCTACCTCTTTCTATTCCACCATGGATGGTCTTAGTACTAGCTTTGTCATGCCATCATTTGAGACATTTTGTGAAAGGCTAACTAGAGAGTAGTCCAAGCTCAATCAGGCTGATACATCCACAAAGTCACATGCATTGGTGGCAGGACCATTAAAAGGAAAGGGTAAGCATCAGGGCAAATCAAAGTCAGGAGCTTCTTTTGAATCATCATCTCAGCATAAGGAAGACAAGCCAAAGAGGGAGAGGCCCAAGTGTAACTTCTGCAATGGGCTTGGTCACATTGAGGATACCTATTTCAAGTGAGAGATACATGAGCTTCGACAAATACTTAGAGATCACAATATCTCTCTCCCATCAACTACAGTCAAATCTCCTCACTCCCCCTCTCATGAAGAGTCATCATCAGGTATTGTTGGCATTGCTACTGTTAAAAATCTTAGAAAGGGGAATGCTTTAATAACTACCTTGGTTGATAATAGAGAAGGATGGGTACTTGACTCTGGTGCTTCCCGGCATGTCACTTCTTCTCAAAAACATATTTTGTGGGGTACTCAGCGGCCTACCACCTTTGATCGAATGTTCACTGCAAATGCATATATTATCTGTGTTGCTAGTATATGTGATGTTGTTCTTGATGGAAGGATGTTGGAAGATGTTGTCTACATTCCTCAGATTTCTCATAATTTGTTGTTTATTTATCAACTTGCTCAGGAGCGATTGAAAATTGAGTTCACTTCTGATCTTGCTATCATCAGAGATAGGTTTGATGTCCTTGTTGCCATGGTCAAGCTGATCATCATTCCAAGGTATACAAGTTCACCAAATATTGGGATCAAGCTCAACCTGTTCCTGACTCTCCAAACTCAAGGGTAGGAAGCACATCATCACCCCCCCCTCACCAAGGTTGTGGAGGCTGGATTGACTTGACTCTTTGCATGGCACCATCTTCTTCCTATGACACCTCTCAGTTGAGATTTGCTTCAGCAGGGATGGATACCTTTACTTCTTCAGACTTGTGGTACATGGATGGGTTCTCTTCAGGTCTATTTGACTTGGTTGCTCAGTTTCACACTGGTCTTGAAGACATTCTAGAGGGGACTACTCTCCTTTATGGGGGGCTATCTAGTCCACATTCTTTTTTATCCTTTTTGTATATATGTGATGGTTGTAGTCCTTGGGGGGATAATGTTGAGTCCTCCAAACTTCACTCTTCCATCTTTCTTGCTTTTTATCTCCTTTTAGGGGAGGGGTTTTCTTCCCACTAGGTTTTCCCTATTTCTCCGATTGTGGGAGATCTTTTGCATCTTCATGTACGTGGGTACCTAACATGGCCTTGTAGCCGGGACCCATCTTCATCTTCATCTTGCATAATCATTACATTTTCCTCCCTAAGTTGAACTTATGGGGTTTGTTAGTGTAATTAATTAATTATTGCACTAGCATAAATTAACTTAGGTCTTGCATTTAATTAATTAAGTCCTAGGTCGCATTATTAGATAAAATCATTTAATAAATCTTTTTTATCATATCAATCGAATCTTTAATCAGCATTCCTTGTTGCAACACTTCTCTTTGTGGTTGATTATCTCTCATGGCTAAAGTACTTCATTGAAGATTTCGGAGCTTCAGGGGCTGTGCATTCATTATTTTCTAGAGTATACATTATAATTTCATTGTTATTTTTTATTATTGTAATAT
Organism: Sequoia sempervirens; assembly: GCA_007258455.2. NCBI lineage: Eukaryota > Viridiplantae > Streptophyta > Pinopsida > Cupressales > Cupressaceae > Sequoia > Sequoia sempervirens. The sequence goes on along the minus strand of VDFB02036888.1, from coordinate 92,594 downwards.
TTTATAGTTTGATACACTTATTTATTTAGGATAGATAAGATCATTTCCAAAAAAATAAATCCATTCCTGAGAAATATTGGAGGCAAAGGCCAAAACTTTTGAAATGACGCTCTATTATAGGAGAATAGCTCAAAAAATGGTAGGTATGCTTAAGATGTACATACTAAGATAAAAGAGATAATATGCATAACATATTTTTTATTTTAATGATGTGGATATCAATATTCTCCTAGGATTTATATTTCTCATAAAATACAAGTCTTTCGTTCTTAGGAAAACTCATATATCTCTTTGAAATAAGGATGAATAAGTAAAAGTTCTTATCTTAAAATTTGAAATGTATAGGATATAATAAATAAACGATAAAATAGAAAAAAAATCCAAATAATGGATTAAATAAATCAACATCATGTAGAACAACATGACAATAAAGATAATAACTAATCTATTCTATTATATTCAAGAAATATTTTGAGAAGAATGTTGTAGGATGAACCAATTAAAAATTTTCTCATTTGAACAAGAAGAGTGTGAAATCAATATATGTCCAAAATATTAGTCTATTGTCCCTCATGAACCAACCTCTTTCCTAAGTCTACTACACCCTTAATATTAGAATATACATAGAGTTGTGAGTAGTTAGCTTGTGACTACCTGAACTCTTAATTAAGTAAAATTATCATTATTATATTCTTATTTAGTTATTGATGCAGGAGCATCCGAGTGCATGGGAAATCCTGCACATCAAAATTATTTTTATTATTTTAATTTCTTTCTTCTGGTTGTGATCTTACAGGCATGATTTATTTTTAAATTATTTTCTCCTCGTGATCTTTATCAAATTATTTTGTAAGGTTAAGCAATTAAATTGAATTTGGGATTTTTTTGTGCTTGAAATTGATTTTATTCAAAAATTAAATGTATGCACTAAATCCTATGCTCGAGTATGGATTTTCCAATTTGGGCTCCTTTGTAACTCTCATGAGTTTGAAAACTGTTTGTCATTAGTGTTGGAATCTTCTGGGTGCAAGTGCTTGAGGTAGCGGAGGTGCAAGAATGAGATAATGGATGTCAATTTAGAAAAATATTGGAAAATTGTCAAGAAAGAACAATTAAGGGGTTGAATGCATGAATACCACACCCAGAATGGAGGAGGTAGAGGTTTGAATGGAATTTTCGAGGAGAGGAATATTTTTTGGGTCGTAACTATGAGACCCATTCTCAGTAAATTAGACATAACTTTCTCATATCATAATGAAATAAAAAAATTCAAAATGTTCTAGAAAGCTAGGAAGGAGATACATAAAATTCAAAAACTATTTTAGAAGAATAACAAAAATGGGGGAGCGGTGATAGAAAAAAAGTGATAGGTTTTTGAAGCTCTAGGATGGAAAAAGAGCAAAAAGCAAGCCAGAAAGTGTTGAAGATGGTTTTGGGAGCCCCAATTTCCATGTCCAAAAGTTTGAGAAGATTTTATTACTACCTATAGGATGCATTTTTTTTGTGGTTGATATGATTTTAGCTTTTTCCTAATTTTGTATAGCACAATAAATATTTTGTAATGAATTTTTCAAGTTTTCAATGAAGATTTGATTTGCACATTGAAGTTGATAATGAAAAAATTATTGAAATTTGAATCATTCCTTCAAGTTGTCAATTGCAAGTGCTTGTTAGTTGTTTATAAGGATGCATTTGGTTTTATGGATTCTTGGAAGGGTTGTTTTACAAAACCCCTCATCCTTGTACTACATCAAATGGTATTAGAGCAAGTTGGTCTTATTGGGGTGTGAGATGTGTTGAGATGAATTTTTTGCAGGAGATTATTTTGGTGAAGAGTGAAACAATGAAACTGCAAGAGAGAGAGTTGTGAGAAAGTGTGTTTATTCTAGGCATGAAAGAGGGTATGTGACTACTATCCTCCAATAGTGATGAATCTGGGTAAAAGGTATAGAGTTCCTCCATTCAGAGAGGGTGGGTAGAGGAAGCATCTTCCAGAGTCTTTGTTAGGTAGAGGATAGTTCAATGAGTGAGAGATTATTGCAAGGAGTACTTGTAACTATAGAGGGACTTGTGAGTCTCTAAAAATGGCTTTGAAAAAGAAGTCAAGATGGGTCATTAGAAGACTTGTGAGAATGTTATTTTGGGAAGAGTATTGAAAAAAAGTGAGAGAAAAGAAGCTCATTGAAAAGTTGAAGAAGATAGAAGTGAGATTGGATGCCCTTGAGGAAAACTTGGGAATGAAGAAGTAATCTACAGCTGAGGAAGATCAAAAAATAGATGAAGTTGAGTTTCATTATTTGTTTCATAAAAAATTTACAAGTAATGATTTGTGTGTGGGAGATGAAGGAAAGGAATTTTTAATAGAGGAAACCAAAGAGAAGAAAGAGGAAAATTAGCGGTTTGGAAAAGAGGATAGAGAAAATAATAATGTTGAAGTGAAATGTTGCAGCCCTATGATGGAAAGAGCATGGAAAGAAAGTTATATGGGAGAAGCCCACACAAATATTGATGAAAGAAAGCAAGAAAATAAGAAAGAAACAAGGAAATAATGGAGAAAGAAAGAGGTAGTAGTAGATGTACATCTTGTTGAGGATAAAAAGGAAAAGGAAAATGAAGTTGCAAGAATAGGAAAAGAAGTTGTAGCAGCCAAAACAAAGGAATTATCTCCTTCTTTTGAGTTTCACGAGGAAATTATTTTTGTTATTTTGTATGTAGAAGAGGTAAAGTGTTGGAGAAGATGATTTTGAAGTTGGGGCAATGATTAGTTCTTGGAAGTGTTGAGATTATGGATGCACAACCCCTGAAGCTCCAGAATCTTCAATGAAGGACTTTAGCCATGAAAGATAATCAACCACAAAAAGAAGTGTTGCAACTATGGAATGTTGATTAAAGATTCTATATTGATACAATGAAAATGATATGTTACAAATGAACAAGATGCCTGAATATAAAGGCAAAAGAGAAAACCTAAGATGCATGAGATGATGTCAAGTGTTATAATCTAACAACATGTGAACCCTATCTAGATGGTTATTAAATGATGAGATAAGTTCTAGAAGGAATCTTATCTCAAAAACTAGGAAGGGAATATTATCCCATTTATTAATTGATGCAACCTAGGACTAAATGAAATATGACCTAAGTTAACTTATGCTAGTGTAATAATTAATTAATTACACTAACACCCCCCCATAAGTTCAACTTAGGGAGGAAAATGCAATGATTATGCAAGATGATGATGGGTCCCAGCTACGAGGCCATGTTAGGTACCCATGTACATGAAGATGCAGAAAATCTCCCATAATTGGAGAAAAGGGGAAAACCTAGTGGGAAGAAAACCCCTCCCCAAAAAGGAGATAAAAAGAAAGAAAGATGGAAGAGTGATGTTTGGAGGACTCAACATTATCCCCCCAAGGACTACAACCATCACATATACAAAAAGATCAAAAATGTGTGGACTAGATGCCCCCCCATAAAGGAGAGTAGTCCCCTCTAGAATGTTTTCAAGACTAGTGTGAAACTAAGCAGCCAAGTCAGATAGACTTGAAGAGAACCCATCCATGTACCACAATTCTAAAGAAGTGAATGTATCCATCCCTGCTAAAGCAAATCTCAACTAAGAGGAGTCGAAGGAAGAAGATGGTGCCATGCAAAGAGCCAAGTCAATCCAGCCTCCACAACCCTGGCGAGGAGGGGGAGATGATGTGCTTCCTACCCTTGAGTCAGGAGAGGCAGGAGCAGGATGATCTCAATCCCAAAATTTGGTGAACTTTTATACCTTGGAATGATGATCTTCTTGACCATAGGAAACAAGGACATCAAACCTATCCTTGATGATAGCAAGATCTGAAGTGAACTCAATTTTCAATCCCTCTTGAGAAAGTTGACAAATAGACAACAAATTATGAGAAATCTGAGGAATATAGACAACATCTTCCAACCTCCTTCCATCAAGAACATCACAGATACTAGCAACATAGACAATATATGCATTTGTTGTGAACATTCAATCAAAGTTGGAAGGCCTCAGAGTATCCCACAAAATATGTTGTTGAGAAGAAATGACATGTTGGGAAGCATCAAAGTCAAGTACCCATCCTTCTATGTTATCAACCAAGGTAGTTATCAAAGCATTCCCCTTTCTAAGATTTTTAATAGTAGCAATGCCAACAATACCTGATGATGACTCTGCATGAGAGGGGGAGTGAGGTGATTTGACTGTAGTAGGTGGGAGAGTGATATTGTGATCTCTAAGTATTTTCCAAATCTCATGCATCTCTCTCTTGAAACATGTATCCTCAATGTGACCAAGCCCATTGTAGAAGTTACACTTGGGCCTCTCCCTCTTTGGCTTGTCTTCCTTAGGCTGAGATGATTATTCAGAAGAAGCTCCTAACTTTGATTTTCCCTTGTGCTTGCCCTTTCCTTTTGATGGTCCTGCCACCAATGCATGTGACTTTGTGGATGTGTTAGCCTGATTGAGCTTGGACTGCTCTCGAGTTATCCTTTCACAAAATGTCTCAAATGATGGCATGACAAAGCTATTACCAAGACCATCAAAAGTGGAATAGAAAGAGGTAGCAAAATAGGAAAGGAACCTCTCAACTTAGATAAAATCATGAATATGCACTCTTTGTCAGACTTATCTTTGCCACATCCTAAAAGTTGAGTCCTTAAAGACTTGAACCTCACCAGGTAGTCTTCAATGGAAGGAAATTGATCAACAGCAAGTGAAGCAAGTTCATCCTCCAATTGCAAAGTTCGTACATCACTAACAGAATGAAAAAGATCCTTGAGCTTGTCCCAAACCTCCTTGGGAGTCTGGCAGCCCTCAATATGGAAGAATAAAGAGGTAGAGACATGTAGAGCAATGAGCCCCATTGCCTCTTCACACTTAATCTGATGCTGAAATTTTTCATATTCTCTGGTGAGATGAGGTTGATTCTCATTCAAGGTGGACCAAAGTCCCTTATACCAAAGAAGTCTTTGCATACTGACCTTCCATGTGTGATAGTTATGAGGAGTAAGAATCTCAAATCTTGTGTCAGCCATTGGAGAAGAACAACTATCCAAGACAAATATTTCTGACAAAAAAAATCTGAATGCAGATAACTGATGAACTATCAACTGAAGTGAAGCCTTTGAAACAAATTGAAAAGCTAGAAAGAACCTCTAAACCCAAAAATTAGGGTTTCCACTTCAACTAAGAATACATATTGATAGAAGCATAATCTGGAAAAATAGAGCACACCTATAGAAAGTAGACAAAAAGAGCTTTCCAACGATATATTGTTTGTGGATTTTTGATATCGTATGCAGAAGTTATGCCTCCAGGAAGAATTTTTCCTGAATAGAAATGGTCTGGCTAACAAGGTGCAAAAATAAGCACCTAGGGGCTGAAAAAAATGGGGCCCTTGGTCGCTAATATGACCGTAGGTGGTGCTCATAGTTTAGAAAAAATCACCACCCCTTGGGCAGCGTCAGAGTGGTGGTCTGGTGGCAGGAGCGGTGGCGTGTCGATGGTGCGGCCAGGAGGTGTTGGATGGGGTTAGCGAAGCCCTTGGTCACCAAGAGAACCATGAGCCAGGGTTGTGATGTCGGCGGGAGGTTTGTGGACTTTGATGGTGCAGAGGAAGCAGTCGTCAGGGAGTCATCGATGAGAAGTAGGCGGTAGACGGAGATCCTAGCGGGGGTTGGACGGAAGGTGACGCCGAGATGACACAGGGATGATGCAGAGTGATGGAGCCAATAGATTTGCGATGGTCGGTAAATGCTGATGAAGAATTTTTGAATATTGCAATAAATTTTCAATTCAAAAATAAAATAAAACACCCAAATTTGAATTATGACCGGAGAAAATAAAGACTATAGTCTACGAAAATATTTATGCCGATTGGGAATTATTATTGCAAGTTGATCTATAGAGAGTGAAAAAAAATTTGGTAACTATAGAAAAAAATGCCCAATAATAGCCAAAAAAATTCTAAAAAAAAATTTCCTTGATGGAGGACTAAGAGGGAAGATTTTTTCCTGCAAATGTGTATGGATTGTACAAAAAATGCAAAACCTAGATTGTACCTCAAAGGCTCCCGGTTGAAACTACTCTGATTTTGACAAATGAATAGGCAATCTATGGGTTTTGAGGCCTTCTGGACGTAATGGAGAGGTTGGAGAAAGCCTGATCTGCACCATAAATCAACTTGGCTCCCGGGTAGAACCAACTAGCCTACAACATAAAAAACTCCAAGCTTGCAAGAATCTTGCACTCCAACTTCCTGGATCAAGGGTTGATGTTTCAATGGACTAGCTCTGATACCATGTTGATATTATGGATGCACAGCCCTTAAAGCTCTGGAATCTTCAATGAAGGACTTTAGCCATGAAATATAATCAACCACAAAGAGAAGTGTTGCAACTATGGAATGTTGATTAAATATTCTATATTGATATAATGAAAATGATATGTTACAAATGAACAAGATGCCTGGATATAAAGGCAAAAGAGAAAACCTAAGATGCATGAGATTTTGCCAAGTGTTATAATCTAACAACATGTGAACCCTATTTAGATGATTATTAAATGATGAGATAAGTTCTAGAAGTAATCTTATCCCACAAACTAGGAAGGGAATATTATCCCATTTATTAAATGATGCAACCTAGGACTAAATGAAATATGACCTAAGTTAACTTATGCTAGTGTAATAATTAATTAATTACACTAACAAGAAGAACATAAATACATTGAATAAAATGAAAATTTTGAGTGTAAGGGAGGAGGTAGAAGAAGAAAAGAATAATATTGCTACAGATAATCAAGAAAAAAGGATTAGGACAACAATAGAGGAACAAGAGATTACAGAGGTAATGAATCATTTTTCTAAGATTTGTGAAAATGAATTTGATGTTACATTATTTGAAAAGTATATAAATACATTTGTGGATGTGGAAAGGGATGAAATGCATAGTAATTTTGTAGAAGATAACAATGAAGTTGTAGTAAAGTTTGGTCCATTGATGGACTTCAAAACATTAAATTTTTTGAGAAAAAAGAGTGAAGAAGAGTATATGGGGAAGATGGTAAACAAGGAAAGTGAAGGATCAACTGAAAATAAAGAAGAAGATGACTTATTAATGCAACTTGCAACAATTGAAAAGGAGTGGCTTGCATTGATAACAGGTGAAGCAAGACTTGTAGCATTGATAGATGAGGTAAAATTTGCATTTTGTTAATCTTTTGATGAATTTAATTTGTATGTAAGTGATATGGTTAGAATTGAAGGCTATGAGGAGATTGAAAACAATATTGTAGAAAGAAAGGAAAAAAACAAAATAGAGGAAGGAGAAAGTGAAGAACGAATAGGTGAAGGGAATGTGCAAAATGAATTTACTATTTTTTATGATATTGTTAGTGTCGATTTATATGCAGAAGTTAGGAATGATAAAGGGAAGTGGTAATATGAACCTTGGTGCAATAAGATGAATTATATGAGAGGAAGAAAGAGGGGAAAGATGAGGGAAGGGAGAGACAAGAAGTTTCAAAACAAGGAGAAGAAAAATCAAGTAGATAAGGAAGAGAGGTGGATGATTAACAAACATAGGATATTCAAATGTTCATGAGTTCCAACTTATGGAACATTTTTTCTTACTCGATTTTTTTGATGCAGGAGCATCCAGGTGCATGGGAAATCATGCACATCAAAATTATTTATTATCTTAATTTCTTTCTTTTAGTTGTGGTCTTGCAGGCATGATTTATTTTTAAATTATTTTCTCCTCATGCTCCTTCAATATCAAATTATTTTGTAAGGTTGAGAAATTAAATTGAATTTAGAATTTTTTGGTTCTTGAAATTAATTTTATTCAAAATTTAAATGTTAACACTAAATCTCATGCTTATGCATGAATTTTCCAATTTGGGATCCTTTGTAACTCCTATGAGTTAGAAAATTGTTTTTCGTTAGTGTTGGAATCTTCCAAGTGCAAGTGCTTGAGGTAGTGGAGGTGCATGAATGAGATAATGGATGTCAATTTAGGAGAATATTAGAAAATTTTCAAGAAAGAACAATTAAGGGGTTGAATGTGATGAGCCCAATTAATGGATCAATTTTGATCTAAGGTTTATTGTGTATTTGTTGTTGTCACCATAGACTTTGGTACTTGGTTGTTGAAATTTTCATGTTATTTCCTTAAAACCATAAACCTTTGGCATAAGTTTATCCTTGTGATTTTTAATGACATTATCATGCTATGTGAATTATCTATATTGATTTTACATGTGATTGAATTGATGTTACTTTAAGGTAATTATAGATATGTAGTTGTTTGTGCAAGCTAATGTTATTATGCAAGTTTACACTAAGATGATGATGTCAAAAAATCTTGCAAAGTGGAACTAACTCCTACTAGTTGGTCGGTTGCCAAGAAATTTAAGAAGATGATCATTAAGAGGTCAAAGGAGGGAAAAATTCCAATGGAGGGAAATTCCTAGTTTGAATAAAATATTGTAACTACCTTTTTAATGGTCATATTTGTTTGTTGAGAAAATCTAGGGAGTGTGTTGTGCTAAATTCTCGTTGGAGCAAGTCTACTTTGACCAATTTGGCACATGCATAACTTCCTCCATATTTTTCTATACTTTAAATAAGTGGCATCTTCCTATTTTAATGGATTTGATTGCCTAGGTAGTTAGGGTTAATCAGTAGTTTTTCTCTCTATAAATAATGGTCAGATGCCCGTTTTAATAAGGTTGGATGTTTTGAGATTGTACTTGCATTTTCTAGTTCTAGTAATATAGTCATATCATTGAGATGTTCTAATCATGTTTTCAAGAAATAATATGATATTTTGAGTTGCTACATTTGAGTTAGCATAAGGGAGACTCACCCAAGGGGACCCACTTGGTGAGAATTCCACCTATTTAGTTTAAAAGTTATTTTTTGTTCAGTAATTAGTTCAATTTCAGCAACTGTATGTCCCTTTAGCCACTAGAATTATATTTTGTGACTATTCTTGTAGCCAAGGTAGACAAAGTAGTTTCCTATCTATTTGCTAAGATTTCCATTTATATCTTTCATTTCCAATTCAGTTTTTAATTCTTAGTGTAGATGATGATTTATGCTCAGTGTTCAAGTTGATTTATTTCTAGCATTTCATTTCCAGCATTGTTTCTTTCCTAGTTTATGGATGATTGTAGTAGAGTCCTAGTGCACATACAGTGCTGACCCATTTCAATTTTACTTCCCTGGGTTGAAAATGAAACACACCTTCATGATGAGTGAGATAGCTACTTAGTGCATATGTCCAATCTCTAAGTCACAACTCTAAAGGATTAGTTATTAAGCCATTAAAGGAGGCTAACATTTTTGGCGTCATTGTTGAGGATGGTGTCAAAATAGGAAGTTCTTTGGAGACATTTACAGTTTCTTTCTTGTTGTAGTATTTCTGAAGTTTTTTCTTAGCATACCCTTCATTTAGGAAAGTAATGACCTTCTATTCTTTCACCAATTCTTTGTGTGAGTTGGTTGATACTGAGTTGATAGCCCATGTATAGAGGAAGGAGGAGAGATGCACATGGGAGATTCCTTCCTCATGAACTTGATCAATTTTAGCTAGTTGAGTATCAAAGAAATGAAGAAGAAGAGACACACCCCTTTTCTAATGCATTTCCCAATTTGACTAGTTCTGAGACTTCCTCTGAAGACCAAAATCTGATTGAAAACCCATTTGCTTTGGAACTCCATCAAGCAGGCATGGCTGATTTAAATAGAAATAGACAGCCAGGCATCTTTTTCATTTCCTACCACTCATCAAAATGAAGTTGACAACCTCAAAAATATCCCTCCTTCAATCCTTCCTAAATTTTATGGACTTGTCACAGAATACCCTGACACATTTTTGTTTGAGTTTGATATCCTCTGTAGAAGCTATGACTATACCACTACCGCTCATAGGCTTAAGTTGTTTCCTACCACCTTGAAAGAAGTTGCATTAAGATGGTTTATGAGCTTAGGTAGGAATACTGTGGAGACTTGGGAGGATATGAAAATAAATTTTCTTGAGAAGTACAAATAATATTGTAGGGGTAGTGATATGAGAGGAGATGACATCTTTAGGATGCAGCAAAAGGAAGATGAGAGTTTGGACGATCACATTTCAAGGTATTTGTTTTTCCTATAGAAATCTCCACATCATACAATCAATGAAGAGTCTCAAAAGTTTCTCTTCCTTAGAGGGATCAATGGAAGATACATTTATGCTTTGGACCTGATAGGAGGAGGAGATATCACCTAAGTTCCTTGGGATGATATTAAGAAGATCTGTCAAAACTATTCTAGGGCAACTTCAAAGAAAGGAAGAGGTTACCAATCCTCTATGGGTAAATCATCCACTAATAGAGTATAAAGGATGGAGATTACTCACTTGTTGGTAGATTTCAATCAAGACATCATAAAAAATCTAGCTACTCAACTGGATACACTTCAAGCAAAGAAGAAACATGAGGAGGCAGAGGAAATGTTGGCAAAATATTTCCCTCATTGCAAAAAAAAGATGAAGGACTGCAGATGCAAAATGGTAGCTAACATTGACAGTAAGCAGATCCCACATGAATCGAATGCAATCTAGGGTGATGATGATCAATTCAAATACATTTCACAAAGGATACCATGGGCTTCAAGACAAGGTATGCCACTAGATCCATTATCTTTTGTTGGGCCTTATTTCAATTCTTATGCATCTAGTAATCAATGGCGACCCCCATATCCATCCAACTATAGAGGATATCCACCACATCCTTGCAATATCCCTCCAAATACCTAGCCTAATCACCAAAACTCTCCACCCCAATGGCAACAATCTTAGGGGAACTGGTGGCAATTCCAAGGGAATTGGTAGCCACCTCCAAGAAACTGGCAGCAGACATCCCAATGGAGGGGAGGACAACAATGGCCAAACTAGACAACTAGCTACATGCAGCAACCTCCTCAGCCTTAGTATCCTACCATAATTCCTCCTACTAATAGCTCAAGTTCAAGTACACCTAGACCTACTCAGTTACCAGCTCAACCCACACCTAACCCAAATAAAAAACCACAGCACCAGCCAGTCTACTCTACAGATCCTAATCAATTCCCTAAATATTTTGTGAGTGTGAGTGACATCCATCTACATTCAGGAACCACTCTTCCAGCTCCTTCCACTCCTATCATCATCAAGCTTCGTATGGAAAAAGAGGAGCCTCTAAATGTCCCCATTCAGCCAATTGTTCCTAAAAATCTGGAACCAGTTCAACAAACTAATCAAGATCCACTATTTCCTCAAAGTTTGGAAGTAGTTAAACAAAAGGAAGAGAATGAGGAAACAACCTTTGACATCTTGGATCAGTTGAAACACATATGTGTTAAGATACATTTGTTTCAAGCCATAAAATATGTCCCCATATATGGAAAAGAAATCAAGGAAGCATGCCTCAAAAAGCCAAGGAGGAAAAATAAAGACCCCACTATAGTTCATTTGGTGGGATAGTTGGTAGATATCATGCTTGGGAAAGTTACAGTCCCTAAGTACACTGACCCAAGTAGCCCTGTGGTAGGAGTTATTATAAATGAAATCCAAATCAAGAATGCTTTGATTGACTTGGGAGCAGTAATAAATGTGATGACTAAGGATATCCTACAGCAACTAAATGTTGCAAACATGAGACCTAATCCTACTGTCCTACAGCTTGCTAATAGTTCCACTATCAAACCTGATGGTATAGTAGAAGACCTTGTGGTAACTCTAGACTCTTGGGAGTACCCATCAAATTTCATGATCATTTCTCCTAAAGCTACACTAGGAGGGTATCCCATTATTCTAGGAAGGCCATGGCTAGCCACAACAAATGCTTACATTGGATGTCGGTTAGGGGACATGAGTATCTCTGATGGGAAAAGCACCAAAAAGCTTGTTCTCTACCCTCCTGATCAACCATCTCATGATATGGACAACACCATATGGCCACATGTTGGAGAAGAGGCCGAGGAATTCAATTCAATGGCACAAGTCATGATGTTAGGTAGAAGTCATTTCATGTAGCTTCAAGAAGAAGATGAAGTGTTGTCCCACATAATTCAGAACCGTTGTGAGGTGCATGAAGAGTCATCCAGACATAAGTCTGGTTTTGCAGGTCTAATGAAGACACTTTTGCCTGCTCTTCCTGCAACTGAACTTCCTATAGCAACTAATATGCTTCATACATTGTTGTCACATGAACTAAAAATGCCAAATATTAGTGAAACAACTATGATTGAGTTAACCACACAAGTGCAAGTGTCAGAAGGGAAACATTTGAATATCAATAGCAAGTTGAATCAAGAGTATCAATTTTCCCTAACAAACCTATTGCAGACCCACCAGCATGCATTTTCATAGGACTATCATGATATGAAGGGATTGGACCCAAAGCTTTGTACTCATAGGATATATATCAGAGATGGGCACACCAGTAAGATAGCCACAAAGGAGAATCAACCCTACATTGAGGGAGATTGTCAAAGGGGAACTACAGAAATTATTGGATGCATGATTTATCTACCCCATCTCAGACAGCCAATGGGTGTCCCCATTGGTAATTGTTCCTAAAAAGGGAGATAAATGGAAATTTTGTATTGACTATAGGGAACTCAACTCTTCCACCAAAAAGGATCATTTTACCCTTCCTTTCATAGACCAAGTACTGAATTCCCTTGTAGGAAAGTAGTATTTTTCTTTTCTAGATGGATTCAGTGGCTATAATCAGATATAGATTGCACCTAAGGATCAAGAGAAGACAACCTTTACCTATCCATGGGGGACTTATGCCTACTCAGTACTTCCATTTGGTTTGCGTAATGCACCTGCAACTTTTCAAAGGGCAGTCATTAGTATACTTTCAAATATCTCACATGATTGTATGGAGATTTATATGGATAATTTTATTACCTATTGTGTTGATTTTATAGAAGCATTAGGGAATCTAAGGATTTTACAGAGATGTGAAGAACATAATCTATCCTTGAATAGTGAGAAATGCTTCATAATGATGCAGGAAGGAGTAGTCCTTGGCCACTACATCTCTCAAAAGGGAATTCAAGTAGACCCAGCCAAGATTGAGGTGATTACCAATCTTCCTATTCTCACAAAGCAAAAAGATGTTAGAAGTTTCTTGGGTCATGAAAGGTACTATAGGCATTTCATCAAATATTTCAGCAAAATGGTAGCACCATTGTATAATCTTCTAACTAAAGATGTTGAATTCTAGTGGATAGAGGACTGTGACAAAGCATTCTTTGATTTGAAAGCAGCTTTAATCCATGCTCATGTACTCAAAGTCCCTAATTGGGAGCTTCCTTTTCATATTCATACAGGTGCATCAGACTATACTATAGGAGCTATCTTGGGACAAAAAGAAAGAGAAATTGAGAATGCAATCTATGTTGTTAGCAAAAACCTCCAAGGAGATGAATTTAATTACACAATGATAGAGAAGGAGATGTTGGCAGTCATCTATTCCCTTAACAAATTCAGAGACTACATAACAGGCTATCAGATCTTTATTCATGCAGACCATGCAGCAATGAGATACTGTTGGAAAAATGAAGAAGAACATCTCATTTTGTTACTTTGTGTTGTCATTGATGTCACCATGATATATGAGTTGCAATTTCAAGATCAAGACTAAAGTTCTAGTATTCTAGTCTGGTATCTGAACTGGTATTTTCTTACATCCTCTAGTATTTTGGTCCACATTTGTTTGTTAGTGATTACTATTGCTTGCAGTTTTGGGAAATGCTTTGTAGATTTTAAGATCACATACTCTCAAGATCTCATATATCTAGATGTGTGTATGGTGTATCAGCAATGCACAGGTGTTTGCATTTGTGCTATTAGGTCTATCCCTGGCTGACCTAATGGATGTATTATGTAATGTTGAAATATTTTTTATGGATATATGTGTAATCTATTTTAGGTCTATGCCAACTTGATGAAGTGTGTTGGATGTTTGAATTATCCTTCCAGAATTTTTATGAAGCCAATAGATGGTATTTTTGGTAAATGAGAAGTGCATCTAATTAGGCCAACTTAATTGATGCTTGTGGAGAGATCAGATATATAATGGATAATCTTTGAAGTTTAAAATGGGAATTTTTTGGTATGTTCTGAATGAGAATGTGAAGAAGAGTGAATATGATTACGTGTGTCAAGTCAGTTTATTGAGCTACATTAGAATTAAATCTGCACTCACTAGGTGTACTCCATCAGTTCATTTTCTGGTTGTAAGCCATTTTTGTTATTGTAATTCTATAGGTAGTGAGCCTTTGTTTCTAGATAATGAGTCTTGGCAGTGAGCCACCCATTTTGTAATATCTTATAACTAGCTATACTATATTGTGAGCTAACACTCACCATGGTTTTTCCCATTTTCCACGTAAAAATCTTGGTGTTCATGTTTTATGTGCTTTCATGCTTTGTTAATGCTTTTACTTATCTTTGCTATTGTGTGCATTTGAATAATTGGATGGTATCTAATCAGAAAATTTAAGAAGATATTGATTCACCCCCTCTCAGTATCTTGGACATTTAAAATTTTGTATCAGAGCTTGGTTCCTCTAGAAAGGCCTAAAAGCTTGAGGGAGATCCTAAAAATGGAAGAAATGGATGATAAGGGAGAGCTCTAGACTGCACTTGAGGATCTTGACAAAGTTGAAAGAGAAAACAAAGATCTGAAAGAAAAACTTGAAGAAGCAAATGAATGTTTTTGGAAGTTAAAGGAGCAATTGAAAAAGTCAAAAGATAGGCACAAGGAAGTAACTAACCAGTTGAAGAAGGATAATGAAGATATTTCCAGTTTGAAAGTGTAAGTAGAGGAAAAGAAAAGAATTGAAGAATGTCTAAACAAGTTGGTACAAAGCAAGTCTAAAGATTGCACCAAGCTTGAACAAGAAAATGTGAACCTGAAGGTAGATCTAGAGAAGGAAAAACTCTATGAAACAACTTCAAATCTAGCTCAGATAGGCTTGATGAATTTATTTCAAGACAGAAACTGAGTAAAGACAAAGGTTCTCTAGGAAATAATACCGGTGAAAGTTCCAAGACTGTGAACAATCAAAAGACTCTGAATAAAGGAAAGCAAAAAGAAAATTCAAGGAACTCTGCTAGGATACTTTTGATGATACAGCCTAATGCACAAAGGTGTCCTTCTATCAATGGCACTTGTTTTTCATGTAATGAATTTGGTCACAAGGAAACAGAATGTAGAAGTAGGATGAATCAGTTCCCCGGTCCTTTTACTGGTCAAACTTTTGCATGCAAAAGAATTGGACATAGGGAAAGTGAATGCAAAACCTTGATGATGATTCAATTTAATGGAAGAAAAATGAATCAATCCTTTGACTATTATTGCTATACCTGCAACAAGTATGGACATAAAGCTAATCAGTGTAGAACAAGATTAAGTGGAAGTCAATCTAATCAGAGAAATATTGTCTGCTATAACTGCAACAAACCTAGACATGTTTCAAGAGTTTGCAGAAGCAAGAAGAGTAAGGAAACCAATTCGATAGAAAAGGATGAATCTATGAAGAAGGTCAATAAAGATGAGATTATGCAAGAGATGAATAAGATTTGGAGAAAGAAAGAAGAACTAGAGACTATTGATGTGTATGTGCCTTCATCTGGTATAGACGATTCCTCTGAGGATTAGACCTAGCAAGTTCTAGGGGGAGCATTATCAAAAAAATATAAAGAACCCACTAGATAAATGGCATTTCAGAGGCTAGCACAAGAATAAAATGTGATGATCAAGTTTTTAGAGTATTTGAAAAAGGAACTGGTAGGAAATATGAAGGGATAATCCTTTGCGGAGCGAATAAGGGTTTGTCTGTGTTGAAGAGAAAAAAAATTTAGCAACTTTTTGGAATCTACCACATTTAATGCGAACTAGGGAAAAGCATTATTTTATAAAGGAAATGTTTAAGGAATTTTGATCATTCGAGCATTTGAAGAAATTAAAGAGCTTTCGAAGCATTCTTGAAGAGAATTGGAGTTCAAGCTATGGAAACCCTAGTTGCGGTTCATCATGAGAAAAAGGTATTTTTATCTTTTGAGAAGTTGTGTTTTGTGTTATTCAAGTTGTTTATGCTCATAACTAGAAGAATGGAAACTCCTATAGTTATGAAAGTATCAAAGAGGATGAGACCCTATTATAGAAAATATTCCTTGAAAGTTTTTGAAAATGACCACATGGGTGCATTTCCGTTAATTCCACATGGATTAATGCAAACTAAAGATACAAGGATGTATATTCGTGTGAAGTATGAGGAATATGATCACTCAAAGTTGATTGATATTTGGTAGAATTCGCTTATTGGTGATGATTTCTTAATAAAACCTAAATTCTCGTACGTAGTTGAGAAAATATTGGATAGATGGAATAACTTTCCCAACTTCAGCTATGATGACAAATTTTTGAAAGTAGTACTAAGTAGAATACATGATAAATTCTTGTGGACTGACCGGCCACACCTGATAACTAAGGAAGTGATTAGGGTTGTAACTAGGCTTTGGGATAAAGGTATAGTACCTCTGTTGAAAACCATGAAGAATGAGGTTGTAATGGAGCTTATAGGAGCCACATATGACAAAAGAGCCTTAGTGATGAAATCCATCACTAATCCCATTGTGAAGTATGCAGCTATGATGATCCAACATAAAATATATTTCACAAATAGAGAGAACTTTGTTTCAGCTACAACAATCTATACTGGCTTTGATATAGTTGTAAATGGTGTTGATTATGATCTTTGTGAGCTTCTTAGGTTACAATTGCTAGAGAACTTAAAGTCAACAAAAGAGAGGAAGTATGCTTTCAAGTTTGGTTCATTGATTATATGTCTATTGTTTTATTTCATGAAGAGACTTTCAGGAAGGAATGAAGAAGTACATTGGGACTCATCCAGACCTATAGGACATCAATTTTTTTATTATATGCTAGTCTAGGAAATTTGGATGCTCAATATGATGCTCTAACAACATTCTTTGTTGTATTCAAAAGAAATATGAATGAAAGGGAAAGGATTCCGAAGAAAATTGTTGAAAGGTATAACAATGACATCATATTCCATGTCTCATCTAATGAATGCATGATTAAGGTTGTAGAACCTCGAACCATATGGATTCATCCTTTGGGATATAAGGTAACAGAAGAAGTTGAAGGTTATGTGCAATTGTTGTTGAAGAATTAGAAGGATCCCAACGAACCTAGAATTGGGAAATGTGTTGAGAAGTCTATGGAGATTCATCTAGAGCAACAGAAGCCTAAAATTAGAAACAATGTGGAGAAAAATCCTAAAGAATCTAGATTTACTAATGAGGATATTTCCCTTGGAAGGGCTAAGGGAGAACAAAGGGAGGTAGAATCATCTAGCCCAAGGAGATTTGGAAGGACTACCTTTGCAGAACCCTCTGCAACCCCTACAACAAAGATTGAGCCTAGTGTGGTCGATAAAGTCAAAGATCCTATTTCCTCTAGACCGACTACGAGATCTAAGAAGAGGAAAGAAACTCCTCTGGTTGCCCCTACAAAGAGAGGAAGGAAAGAGAAAGCAACAAGGGAGAAAAATATCAGTGTTACAGATGATTAGGATGATGATGAAGAAGATCCTAAAGTAAATTTGGTAAGAAGAAGAAGAGGAGGTTTACCCTCTAGTGAAGGTTCATCTACAGAAGTCGTTGGTTCCAATAGAGTACATGTTGTATCATCCTCTAATGATGAAGAAGAGCAAGAATTTGGTATACATGTGCACACCAAGTCAGAATCAAAGAATTCTAAGGTATCTATTGAAGCCTCTACGAATCGGGACAAAGAACAAGACATTTCAGTAAGTTATATTCCTCACTTTAAACTAGATCCAACTCTTAATTTCTTGCTACATTTTGAGAATATGTTTCAAACTACAATTGAATATTATGATAAGGTTGGAGAAGAAGACAAGAAAACTTTACTTTTAGCTATTATTGAATATCTCATCATTTTAGAAGTCAAATTGGATTATATAAGGAAAGATGTACCTGAAATCATGTGGGTTGATCTTATGAAAAGGAGATCAAAGGTTGTTGTAATTGAAGAGAAAATTAGAAATGTTGCATATAACAAAATTGGGTCTTCCCTAACCCTGGATGATCTGAAATCTCTAAAGAAGATTTGTGCATAAATGTTTTGGATGAAGAGTAGAGTAAACATATTGATGACAAGAAATAAGAACCTAACAAAGAAAGTGAGAAAGGAAATAGAAAAAGTAATCTAGGAGACAGCAGAAAAATATGGCATATTGAAGGTCGATGAAGATGTTGTTGATGAGCCGGTATTGGCATGGTGTGATGGTTTATCAGTGGCATTGTTGTTCTTGCCACCAAGGCTCAAACCCCATTGGGGTGGTATTGTTGAATGATTGTATTCTGGTTCATAGCTCCGGTCAAAAGCGTTTACCCCTTGAATAATAAGATGTTGCTGAAAATGTTGTGGAGAATATTCCTCTTGATACAAGTAATAAAGATATTTCTAGAAACTTTGATATTGAGATTAATGTTGAAAATGATAAGCAGATTGAAGGAGAAGTTGAGCCTGAAAAGCATAATGATGCTCCTCTAGAGCACACTAAAGGAGAAAAAGGCATTAATGATCAATTCAATGCTAAAGAAGGAAAGGGCAGTGAAGAAGAAGGAAAAGACAATCCAAAGGAAGAGAAAAACAAAGATGAAAAGGATGGAAACGATGAAGAGGACAATAATGATAAAGACAAAGATGAAGACAAAAAGGAAGAGAAGAAAGAAGAGGAAGAAGAGGAAATAGAAGAAAAAGACAAGGAAAAGAGAACAAAAGAAAAGAAAAATTAAGATACTATCAGGAAAAATGAAGAAAGTGAAAAGAAAATTGTAAGATCACTTAAGGTTCCTACAGAATCATCCTCTAGTAATGATGTTTTGAAAGGTTTTCTTTCCAAGAAAATCATATTTCAGCCAATAATTCCCCAAGAGCTTTTACAACTTCCCATGGTTGAAGGGTTGGTGGATATGGAGAATATTTCTTTGGTGCATAAATTAATGTTGGGAGATGCTATGCAAGCATCTAGGAAGAAGGAAAATCTTGAAGCACATCAAAGAGGAACAAAACTTGTAGAAGATTCCCTCAAGGCACTGCAGGAAGTCATACCTAGTGCATCCATTGATACATCTCACCCCTATTGAAAATTTGAGATTGTTGCTAGATTCTCTCAAGGAGTATACCTCTGGGCTTAGTGAAAAGGAAAAACAATAGGTTGAGAAGAAATTGGCAGAAAGAAGGTTATTGGAATTACATGACAAGTGTGATCTTGCAAACTTTAGAGTTGAAAAGAATCTGGAAGCCATGAAAGTTTGGGAGTCTGAAGCTAATGTTTTCCTTGCTTATTGCTTGAAGTGGCCAGATGCCACTCAGAATATTAAGGTTGTTATGGATTCCATTGAGTCTTAGCTATCAACTGTATCTAGTACCTACATCATATCTAAAGATAGAGACAGCTCAACCTAGAATGCAATCTTTGTGCATAAAGAAAAATTATTTGTTTTGTAGAAGTAGAAGGAAGAAATTATCAAAAAAATTGAGAGGTTGAGTGACATTGTAAGAGTTGAATTCACTCCAATTGGCAAGGCTCTGGCTTGCATAGAAAATTTTGAGAAGATAAACTTGACTCCTAATACTTCATATGGTGTAGAAGAAACTCTAATTGAGTTGGAATCTTTGAATAGGTGTTGGTTGCTGCAAAGGATAGTTGGAAGAATGGAAAAGCAGTATGGGGAAGGTATTTTAAAGGAGCTTCAAGGCTCACCATCCTCTGGTTGATACATGTTTCCTTGTTTCCTTATTTTAATTTTTTTTAGTTAATTCTTTTTTTTGGGTCACCCTTTGTCCTTGATGTTAAAGGGGGAGTGAAGAATTATGAAATGGTGTTAGGGGGAGAAGTGTTGTAAATAAGGAGTTTTGTAAATATTATTTTTGGCACATGTTACCATCAATGACAAAGGGAGAGATTGTTGGAAAAATGAAGAACATCTCATTTTGTTACTTTGTGTTATCATTGATGTCACCATGATATATGAGTTGCAACTGCAAGATCAAGACTAAAGTTGTTTTGGTATTCTAGTCCAGTATCTGAACCGGTATTTTTCTTACATCCTCTGGTATTTTGGTCCGCATTTGTTTGCTAGTGATTATTGTTGCTTGCAGTTTTGGGAAATGGTTTGTAGACATCAGGTACTCTCAATATCTCACGTATCCAGATGCTCATATGGTGTATCAACAATGCACAGGTGTTTGCATTTGTGCTATTAGGTCTATCCCTAGCCAACCTTATGGATGTATTGTGTAATGGTGAAATAACTTTTGTGGATATATATGTGATCTATTTTAGGCCTATGTTGACTTCATGAAGCATGTTGGATGTGTGAATTATCTTTTCAAAATTCTTTATGAAGCCGAAAGATGGTATTTTTGGTAAATAGGAAGTGCATCTAATTAGGCCGACCTAATTGATGCTTGTGAAGAGATTAGATATATAATTGATAATATTTGAAGTTTAATATGGGAATTTTTGGTATCTTGTGAATGTGAATGTGAAGAAGATTGAGTATGATGAAGTGTGTCAAGTCATTTTATTGAGATACATCGGAACTGAATCTACACTCACTAGGTGTACTCCATCAGTTCATTTTCTAGTTGTAAGCCATTTTTGTTATTGTAATTTTGTAGGCAGTAAGCCTTTATTTCTAGACAGTGAGTCCTAGTAGTGAGCCACCCATTTTGTAATATCTTATAACCAGTTATACTATATTGTGAGCTAACACTCACCATGTTTTTTCCCATTTTGTGTTTTCCACGTAAAAATCCTTATGTTCATTTGTTCTGTGATTTCATGCTTTGTTAATGCTTTTACTTATTTTTCCTATTGTGTGCATTGGAATAATTGGATGGTATCTGATTAGAAAATTTAAGAAGATGTTGATTTACCCCCCCTCTCAGTATCCTAGACATTTAATATATATACCTCATGAATAAGCCCCCGATTTTAGGAAGGTAGCAAGGTGGTTGTTGTCGATGTAGGAATTTGACATCACCATTGTTGACATACCAGGAAAGGAAAATGTTGTAGCAGATTTCCTCTCCAAATTGACTACATCAAAAGACACCAAAATTATTGATGACTCTTTCCCTGATGAAAATTTGTTTTCCATCAGTGGACACACACCTTGGTACATTGATATAGCCAATTATCTAGTCACAGGGAGAGTTCCTCCTCATTTATCTCTAAAAGAGAGAAGGGTGATCATTGACAAAACCTTTCCTTTCTCATGAATTGCAGGATGTTTATTCTACGTTGGACTAGATCATGTCATGAGGAGATGTGTAAGGGAAGATAATACATATGATATAGTTCATGCATGTCACAATGAACCCTGTGGAGGGAATTTTGTAGCCAAGAGTATAGTAATGAAGATTCTTAATACAAGATATTACTATCCCACACTTCATAAGGATGCAGGAAAGTACAACAGGAAGTGTGATAGATGCCAGAGGATGGGCTAGCCAACTAAATTTGATGAGATGCCTCTTTACCCACAGGTATTCATCACTCCATTTGATAAATGGGGACTTGATTTTGTAGGTACCATTGATCCTCCATCAAATGGAAAATCCTACATCTTGGTTTGCACTAACTAGGTGACCAAGTGGGTTGAGGTTAAAGCTATGAAGCATGCTAGAGATAATAAGGTTGTAAAATCTCTTTATGAGGAAATATTCACTCGTTATGGGGTCCCAAGGGAGATAGTGACAGATCAAGGGGCTCAATTTACATCAACCCTTGTCATAGCATTGGTCAATGAATATAATGTGAGGCAGAGGAAATCTACTCCCTATCATCCTCAAGTCAATGGCCAGTTTGAGGTGACCAATAGGGAAATTGAGGCAATTCTAACCAAAACATTGGTTATTCATAGGAAAGACTAGGCAAATAGGCTGCTAGAAGCTGTCTGGGCCTATAGGACCACCTGGAAGATAACCACAGGTTTCACCCCTTTTGAATTAATGTATGGGAAGACAGCTATGATGCCCATTGAATTTGAGCATAAGACTCTTAAGATTGCACTAGCTCTTGGGATAGACATATTTGAGGCACAAAAGGATGGAATCATGCAGTTGAATGCTTTGGATGAGATGAGAAATACAACCTTGCATCATACTAAGGTAGTGCAAAATCAAAGGGTCAAATGGCATGATAAATACATAAAGGAAAAGCAATTCTAGCCAGGTGATTGGGCATTCCTTTATGACTCCAGGTATCACAATAATGTAGGAAAACTACAGATCAGATGGTTGGGACCGTATGAAGTTGTAGAATTCTTCCCCAACAGTGTTCAACTCACAACCATTGACCCTGTTAGATTCAAACTTTTGGTCAACAGCTACCTCTAAGATTATATCATAAACCAATGTCCAAGGAAGAATTCATCTAGTAATTTATCTAGCACCCAACCTCTGAACTTCTTGCAACCGAAGGAAGTGGACCTAGTGTCCCTCCTTCTAACTAATCCAGGTACACATGCAATCACTTCATAATAAATATTTCCACTTTTCTAGGAATCCACTTATTCACCAATAAATTCATTTGCCCATCCATCTCCATATTCTCTCTTCCATAACTCCACCATCACTTCACTTTGCCATCATTTCATTCCATCACCACTATATCAATTTCTCAACTGTACTTTTTAAATATAACAAGTAATTTCTCCACATTCCTTACAAAATATACTCCACATTTTAGGTACGTGCATGACAATCTATTATATCTTAATTATCTTTAGTGCATTTATTAAATTATTGTAAATTAATGTTGATATTTCACATGTCATATAATTGTGCATTGCCCTCTCAAATCATAATTACCACCCAGCCTGTGTGAACACATGCTCTAATTTAGGTTGGGGGGAGTGTCAACTCACAAGTCCACGTGTCACCCATGTCAGCAAATTTTAAATAAGCCAATTTGAATGATAGAGTGAAATGACAGCTTGCATGTGTGAAGGACACTAAACCGGCACCATTTTTCTTGATGATATCCGTCATGTATTGTTCTTTATTTCCTATTCATAATCTTAAACGTCGCCCAATAAGGTAAATTGGTGAGCTACATGGCATTGACATCAGCACTATAGAAGAATTGCAGGAAGAATAAATCGGGGTTTTCAAAGAGAAATTGCAAGAAAGGAAATTTAGTAGAAGTGCTTATTTGATTGCAAGTAGCTGAAATAATGGGAGGTCAGCTAATTAGGAATGAACCTGTGGTTCATGATGTGGTAATGCAGGATGCACTTTCTCTAGCTAAGCTTAGGAATTGTTGATGGTTGGATTATTTCTTGAAACTTGATAGCTACAATGAGGACATTGCACTAGAATTTTTACAGACACTCTCTAAGGGGAAGGCAATGGTAAAAGGGTTGGAGGTGATCGCTACTAAAGAGAGAATTGCAGAGGTAATGGGTTTACCTGCCAATGGAGAGCCATACCCTACTACTAGAGATGCAAGGTTAGCCAAGGTTGAATTTATTGAACCCAGTGACCCTCCATTGGTTGTACATAAGCAAGGTACGATGAGAACTTCCCTACCAGAGCCATGGAAACAAGTAGTCATCCACATTGTCAAGTATATTACTTGTGAGGGCCACCAGTCATGCCTCCACTCTGTGCATTTCAAGCTCTTGAACCATATGAGTCATGGAAGAAGAATGAGCATACCCAATGTGTTATATCACCTCCTTACAATCATGGCGGCTGAAACGCAAAAAGGTAGGGATAATTTATCTCTCACCATTGTTTAATAAAATTGTTAGTAGAGAAATCTCTACAAGAGGTGTCTGATATGATATGGAAAGAATTTGTAAACATTGATCAATTTAGACTAGAAAATGTGTGTCCTAGAGGTCAGCATGAACCTCATAGGGTTAATAGGGGAGAGAGGTTTTCTAAAGCCACTCCTAGAGCTTCAACCTCTGGTGCAAACCCTAGTTCAAACCCTCTTGCAATCAAGCAATTTATAGAAATTGGTTCTTCTAAGTCAAAATATTCAAATGAGGAAATTCCATCCTTAGACCCTGATGTTAATGCTCTTCCTAAAACCCAAATTTGAACCAAGGATGCCAATAGAAGAGAAGAGGTGCAAATTAAAGAAGCATAAATGAGAAAGGGGAAGGCCAAGAAGCAAACGGCAGAAAAAGTAATACCAAGCCCTAGGAAACGAAAGGTTGATAACATTGTTCTTCTTGCAGCCAAAGAAAAAGATAAAAATCCTCCTAAGAAATCAAAACCAGCTAGGCTAGCCATTGGTGTACCCCCAAAGAGAATCCCTAGGCTTAGAAAAATATCCAGGGAGGAAACAAAAGTCCCTATGGGGCAAGTAAATGTTGAAGAAAAAGATTATTTTGAAGAACAAGCAAATATAAGATTAGTAGAGCTTGTTGGTATTGTAGAATAGGTTGAGAATCAAGCACAAGATGAGAATAAAGAGAAATCTAAGAATCAAGAACCTCTACAGCTAGAGCAGGAGGAACAACCAAAATCATTACAACTGGTGCTATTTGAACAACAAGAATCAGTGCAAAGGAAGATTTTGGTAAGAACACATAAACCTCCTACCTTTTCATGGAATGATGTAGTACTGAACCTATGGAGTGAGATGCAAAAAAAAGAGGAGGAATGGAAAAGGAAAAACTCAAGCTACAAGATGAGATTAAAAGGAAAACTATAGAAATTGAAGAAAAGAATGCAGAAATTGTTGCCTTGAAGGAAAAGGTGGATAATGTGGTGACTTTAGTGCCCCAAATGCTAGCATGCAAAACTCCTCCAAGAGTGTATGCCCTGCATTTGAAGGAGCGGAATCTTTCCTTTAAACTATCAAGGATTATTTTAGGTTTGAACCCTTCTCTTGACACTCCACGTGATTTTTTCCAAGCTTACCAATTTTCCCCTCCTGAAGTTAAAAATATGTTGTGTGGACTATACCTGCATAATTATGTGTGTCTAATGATCATGATTGGAATCCCTTACTGTATATTGGAGATCTCTATTTAAGGGAATTTATGTCTTGGATTCAAAATGAAATTAGCTGGGGACAATAGTTTAGAACTTATAGGGAAAGAGAATTTCATACTCCCTTGCCTCTCAGGTCTGAATCTAGTAACCTTGTAGACATTTTCTAGACATGGCATAGAATTTTTTATTGCCCAAGCTACAAGAATAGGACCATTCCTGTTAGACAAGAATCCTACAAGGAATATGAGAAGATGGTTGAAACTACAAGAAAATTGGTAATGGGGTACTTGTCACAAAGGTGGGGCAGTTTGCCAGATGAGTTGAAGCAAGTTGAACCCCACTCTTTGCAAAATTATGTTGTAGCATACAAACGAGTTAACAAATACATATAGATTGGAAGAATGAGGCAACAATTTTAGCTTCCATTAACATTTCAACCACATACACTATTGTGGCATGTGCCAAATTACAAGTTTTATCAGTATGGCATAGCTACAAAAAGGGAAATATGGAATAAATTAGAGAACAAGCAAGGATTCTACTAAGACCCCAATTCCAACACTGCAGAGACTAATGTGGGACAGTTGGCAGTTGGTGACTTAAGAGCATTAACTAGGCAAAAGAATAGTGCTCCCTTTGTTGGAGGACCAACAAAACATTAGGTTGGGGGGAATGATGAGCCCAATTAATAGCTCAATTTTGATAGATTTTATTATGTATTTGTTGTTGTCACCATAGACTTTGGTACTTGGTTGTTGACATTTTCCATGTTATTTCCTTAAAACCATAGACCTTGTGCATAAGTTTATCCTTGTGACTTTTAATGACATTATCATGCTATGTGAATTATCTATGTTGATTTTGCATGTGGCTGAATGGATGTTACTTTAAGGTAATTATAGATATGTAGTTGTTTGTGCACGCTAATGTTATTATGCAAGTTTACACTAAGATGTTGATGTCAACAAATCATGCAAATTGGAAGGAACTCCTGTTAGCTAGTCGATTGCCAAGAAAGTTAAGAAGATGATCATTAAGAGGTCAAAGGAGGGAAAATTTCCAATGGAGAGAAATTCCTATTTCAAATAAAATATTGTAACTACCTTTTTAATGGTCATATTTGTTTGTTGAGAAAATCTAGGGATTGTGTTGTGCTAGATTCTCATTGGAGCAAGTTTACTTTAACCAATTTGGCGCATGCATAACTTCCTCCATCTTTTTCTATGCTTTCAATAAGTGGCATCCTCCTATTTTAATCGAGTCAATTGCCTAAGCAATTAGGGTTAATTAGTAGTTTTTCTCTCTATAAATAATGGTTAGATGCCCCTTTTCATAAGGTTGGATGTTCTGATATTGTACTTGCATTTTCCAGTTCTAGTAATACAATCATATCATTGAGATGTTGCAATCATGTTTTCAAGAAATAATATGATATTCTAAGTTGCTACATTTGAGTTAGCTTAAGGGAGACTCACCCAAGGGGGCCCACTTGGTGAGAATTCCACCTATTTAGTTTTAAAAAAAATTATTCAATAATTAGTTCAATTTCAGCAACTATCTGTCCCTGCAACCACTAGAATTATGTTTTGTGACTATTCCTGCAGCCAAGGCAAACAGAGTAGTTTCCTATCTATTTGTTGAGATTTCCATGTATATCTTTCATTTCCAGTCTAGTTGTTAATGCTTAGTGTAGATGGTGATTTATGCTCAGTGTTCAAGTTGATTTTTTTCTAGCATTGTTTCTTTCCTAGTTTATGGATGACTGCAATAGAGTTCTAGTGCACATACAATGCTGGCCCATTTCAAGTTTACATCCCTAGGTTGTCAATGAAATGCACCTTCATGATGAGTGAGATAGCTCAATAGTGCATATGTCAAATCTCTAAGTCATGGCTCTAAGGGATTAGTTATTAAACCATTAAAGGAGGCCAACAAAATGCATGAATCCCATGCCCAGAATGGAGGAGGCAGAGGTTTGAATGGAATTTTTGGGGAGAGGAAGATTGTCTAGGTCATAACTATGAGACCTAGTCTTAGTAAATTGGGCATAACTTTCTCATATCATAATGAAATAAAAAACATTTTTTTTTGGAAAGCTAGGAACCAGACCCATAAAACCCAGAAACTATTTTAGAAGATTCGTAAGAATGACTCGAGAGAAGTGATAAATAAAAAGTAACAAGTTTTTTAAGCTCTGGGATGAAAAAAGAGGAAAAAGCACACCATAAAGTGTTGAAGATGGTTTTGGGAGCCCCAATTTCCATGTCCAAAAGTTTGATAAGATTTTATTGTTTCCTGTAGGATGCATTTTTGTTGTGGTTGATCTAATTTTAGCTTTGTCCTAATTTTGTATAGCACAAAAAATATTTTGTAATGAAGTTTTCAAGTTTGCAATGAAGAT
Organism: Sequoia sempervirens; assembly: GCA_007258455.2. NCBI lineage: Eukaryota > Viridiplantae > Streptophyta > Pinopsida > Cupressales > Cupressaceae > Sequoia > Sequoia sempervirens. The sequence continues at coordinate 65,049 of VDFB02036888.1, read as the reverse complement.
TTGATTTGCACATTGAAGTTGATAATAAAAAAATTGTAAAAATCTTAATCATTCCTTCAAGTTGTCAATTGCAAGTGCTTGTCAATTGTTGTATAAGGATGCATTTGGTTTCATGGCTACTTGGATGGGTTGTTTGACAAAACCCCTCATCCTTGTACTACATCAGTTATTTATGTCAGCCTAAGGCTTCTATAGGGTTATCTAGGTAGGATTTTGTGATATCCAAGGAATAAGTAGGGTATATATAGGATGTACTGAGTATTTTTTAATCATTAGATTGTGAATTGTGTTCTCATTGGATATATTTGGAGGTTTCCCCCCTTGAAGTTGGTTTTTCTTCTTAGATATTATCAATTATTTTCATCATATTTATATCACATCTTCTATTGTGTAATTTATTTCATTATAAGTGGCATCGAGCATGATTTTAGAATCACGAAGGCAGGGCATTTTTTTAAAATTTTGGAGGTCATTTTGTGAAATGCATATCTCTTAAATTTTGACAATTTTTTTACTTATTTTTAAAGGTTTTTGAAGAACATATTGAAGCATACACACTATAGATTTTAGAGTAATCAAAGTAGTATTAAGGGATTTATTTATAAATTAGGGTTTCTACCAAAATATTTTGGGAAGACTATATCTCTCATAAATGGGTGAAATTATTCCTAAGTCTTAAAGGGATTTTTTTGGAGTTCATAGATAAAATTAGAGTTTAAATATTAGAAGAATTGAAGTAGAATTTAGTGACTAATTGTAAAACTAATTCTTACAAAAAAAATCTCTCTCAAGGATCCAAATCTAATAATTTCTTGGAGATTTTTCTAGGAAAGTGGTGTCCCAGCCCTAATAAGTTATAGTAAAATATTTAGATCATTTAAATTTCATTTGTGTTATTTATTTCAAAATTATTTTTTCCATCATGACGAGGTCTCAAACAAGAGGTAAAAAGATTTTTTTCATACCAATAAAATCTCTTAATAAGGATGAGGTAATAATTGAGGATATTAATCCCAATAAAGAAATTAGAAAGATTAAGGAAGACATTCCATTAGTGAAGATGGAGGTGAAGAGGGACATGGATCGAATATAAGGAGATATATATTGCCTAAGAGGAGATATATTATACATACAAAGAATTTTTAATGCTTATATAAATGGACCAAGAGAGGATGCCTCAAGAAACCAAGGTGAATCATCTAGATAAGCTCATATTGATTCAAATTTTAATACTCATATGTGATCTATGAACTTGATACCAAAGGTGGATATGTGCAAGTTTGAAGGTAAGTACCCACTAACATGGATAGACTAAATAGATAATTCTTTTGATATACATCAAGTCCAACATTGAAAAAGGTCACAATTTATTCTCTATATCTAGAACCATATCAATTCATTTGGTATCGATGGCTATGTACTCATCGATAAAAAGGGTCTCATTATCCCATGGTCAATTTTTATAGAGGAGCTCAATCATAATATATCAATAGTGTGACAAATAAACTCTTTAGCCATCTAGATAAACTTCAAAAAATAGGATCTATCAAGGATTATATTTAAAAACTCTAAAATCTATCCTTAAGAATGGATACAATTATAGAGAACTTGAATGATTTATTTTTGGGTGTCTCAAGGATCACATTCAAAATGAGGTACACATGTTTAGTCCTACTCCTATATTTGAGTCTTTTGTCTTAGCATGTAGGGTAGAGGAGAATCATTTGATTCCTAGAAAGCAAGGAGCTAATGGGATAAGAAAGAGGATATTAAACTCCTCTTCCTCAACCTATTAGATTAACACCACAAAAAAATGAGGAGGCAAGAAAAATGGTTATGTTTCAATTGTGATAGAAAATAAGGTTGAGGACATAAATATAATGAAAATAAATTATTTTATATTGAAGGTTTGAGTGAGGAAGAAGGGGAGGAAAGAATATTATAGGGTGATAGGGAATAAGATAAGGAATCAAAATATTCCCAACCAATCATTTCTTTTCATGCACTCATATTTTACCGCACAAAAAATTCTCAAGGTAGTGGGTTTCTTAAAGAATCAAAGAGTAACAATGTTTATAGACTTGGGTAGTACTCATAATTTCATCAACAAAAAGTTGGCTTCTCATCTAAACTACTTTATATATCTAGCTCTTGTTTTTTAGGTTTTGATTACAAATGGTGGTACTATTAGTCATTCTTAGAAATTCCACAGCATTAAATTATCCATGAAAGATTATCATCTTGATATCCCAAATTTTTTATATCTCTATGGGAGCAATAAATATTGTTTTGGGAGTACAATGGATTACTACTTTGGAAAAAAATGATATGAACTTTTAGGAGCTATTCATGAAATTTGAGTCAAAAGAAAGACAATGAAGCTAAGGGGGTTGAATGCAAAGTCCCCACAAATGATAAAATCTTATTAGATGTAAAAGTTTCTTAAGAGAGGAGCTGAGGTATTTTTGGCCCAATTATGTTCATCATAAGCCTATCAATCCAATGCTCCTACCCATCTTTATTTACAAGCATTATAGATCATCATTCAATATTTTTTGGAGATATTCCTAAAGGAATTCCTCCTAAGAGGAAACATGATCATGAAATACAACTAGTTCCAGGGAGCTAGCCACCCAAATTCAAGACTTATAGGTACCCATATATACAAAAAAGTGAGATTGAAAATATTGTTAAGAGATGCTAGATGCAAAAATTATCAAGCATAGCCAAAGTGATTTCTCCTTGCCAGTGGTGATGGTGTGTAAGAAGGATGAAACTTGGTGCATGTTACCAAAATACAGAGAACTCAACATATAGACCATCAAAGGTAAGTTTCCTATTCCACTCATTGATTAGAGGTGGATACCAACAAAATTAAAGGTGGATACATAGTTTTGTATGGAGTAAAGGTGGATACCAACAAAATTAAGGCTATCCTAGAATGACTTGTTCCCAAAACCATTATGAAATTGAGGGGATTCTTGGTATTGATAGGATACTATAAAATATTTGTCAACAATTATGGCCTTATAATGACACCCCCCATAAATTCATTGAATAAGGATTGTTTTCGTTGGAACAAGTTTCTAATGTAGCATTTGAGAGATTGAATGAGGCTATGTGTATGACTCCAATTATTTCCACTCCAAACTTCACTATTTTTTTTAGTATGGAATGTGATGTCTTAGGAAATGGAATAGGAGTAGTTCTCATCTAGGATGGTCATTCCATTTCTTTTGAGATTAATAAATTAAAGGGTAAGAATCAACTCAAACCTATTTATGAGAAGGAAATGCTAACTATTATTCATGCAATAAAACAATGGAGGCCTCATCTAATGGGTATAAACTTCAAGGTTAATATAGATCATGATAGCCTAAAATATTTTTTGAAAAAAATATGATCTTATGAATATAAAAAAAATGGGTTACTAAAATGTTGGGATATGATTTGATAATGTATATAAAAAGGGAAGGAAGATTTTGTAGTAGATGAAATATCTAGGAAAGATGGGAAGGATGAAGCTTTATTATGTTTCATTTCAATATTACAAGAAGATTGGGTAGCATAATCGAAAGTAGAGTGGTTGAATGATGTTTCTACAAGTAATCTCATTCATTAGTTATAGAGTGATCACAGTAGTTCAGATAAGTTTAGTTGGAAGAGTGATTATTTGTGGTATAAAGAGTGATTGTATCTCTACAATAATTCCACTCTAAAAAAAATCTCACAAAAGTTCATGAGTCTCTAGTAGAGGTCATTTAATATTTTTTAAGACTTGTCATTGAGTCAAGCAAGATTTCTTTTGGGAAGGGCTAAAAGGTGATGTAAAAAAATTGTAGCTAAACATTTGGTTTTTCAAATAAATAAAGGGGAGAAAATTAATATTTATGGTCTCTTGTAGCCCTTATTTATTGCTAGCAAATGTTGGGAAGAGGTCTCCATAGACTTCATCATGAGCTTCCAAGATCTGAAGGTAAGAACTTCATCATGGTAGTAGTGGATCAACTCACTAAATATGCACATTTCATTACGTTATCACATCCTTTTACAACAAGCATAGTGGAAAAATATTTATTGGAGAATATATAAAAGCTACATGGTATCTACCTAAGTTTATTGTCAATGATTGTGATCCTATCTTTACTAGTCACTTTTGGAAAAATTTATTCTCATGTTTAGGTACTTGAGTGGCTCATAGTTATTCATACCATCCTCAATTTGATGGGAGAAATTAGGTTGCTAATAATTTTTTGAATGATATCTATGTTGACTTTCACTTCAAATAAAAAATGTCAATGGGTAGATTAGTTACAACTAGTAGAATGGTGGTATAACACTTCCTTTCATAGTTCATAAAAAATGTCTCCATTTATGGCACTTTATGGATATTATCTGCCTTCCATCACATCATCATTGAAAGTGTCACCGAGAGTTCAAGTTTTCGAGGACTTCATCAACAAGTCGTTTCAATACTCAAAGAAAATCTAGCCATGGCATAAAATCAAATGAAGTAACAAGCATACCAACACCATAGTGAAAGAATTTTTGAAGTTGGGGATTGGATTTTCTTAAGACTGTAACCTTACAAGAAAATATCATTGAAGCAACAAAAAAATAAAAATTTGTCCCTAAAATATTATGGCCCATACCAAATCATGTGAAAGATAGGCAGTGTTGTTTATAAGCTTGATCTTCCACCAACAATAAAGATACATCTATTTTTTTATGTTTCCTATTTGAAGAAGGTAATTGGGCACAATATCCCTACTCAATCAATATTACCAAAGCTTGATGAAGAAGGAATAATCATATTAGAACTAGATTTCATTCATTAGACATGCACAAAGAATCTAAGGACTAAAACATTCACTGAGTATCTTGGCCTATGGAAGAATTTACAAGTTGAAGATGCCACATGGGAGGATGAATATTTCATTCAAAAGAATCCACACTTGATTAGCATTGAGGACAGTGATTCTTTAAATAAGCAGGAATGTTACACCCTTAATAGTAGAGTATATATAGGGTTATGAGCAATCAATTTCTAGCCACATTAACTCTTAATTAATTCATATTATTATTATAATATTATTTAGTTATTTAGGTTAAGGACACACAATCTACTAAGAGGGGGTGAATTAGTAGATCAAATCTATTTAAACTTCTTAACTCAAATGCACATATCAAAAATGAAACCTGAACCAAAGAAAAAAAACTAATGATCAAGGAACAACATAAGCACACACATCTACACAAGTGAACACTAGATATATGTGGAAAACCCAAAATGGTCAAAACCACGGTGAGAATAGATACTTGGATCTAATATCCAAATCCAACCTCACAATGAAAAAATGTACTAGTAAATTTTACACACTAAAATAGGCACCAACCTACCAGAGACAACAATCCCCTATTGTGCTTGTAGGAACCAACCTACTAGAGACACCAATCCCCAATTGAAAAATTACAATAGGTAGAACACCAATCCTACTAGAACACAATGATAAATCTTGTGGATCTTCAAATTAACTCAACAGGTGTTAGAGCCATAGTCGACACTCTTCCTCACTACATATGATCTTCTAATATAGACACACATATTGGAATGCAATTATTATTTTTATCTTCACCACCTTCTCTTTAATTTGCACCAATGATCAACTCTTCTTCACACAAGTGTAATTCTAATTCATGCATTCACACTCAAATACACTACAATGCATCTTTAAACATTTGAAATATATACATAAAATTAAATTAACACTCTTCAATGTCGGCAAGGGATCTAGAAATATCTATGATGACATAAGGTGGGCCTAAATTAAAATTACATGAAATGTGTAGTAGGTCAGTCCAAAAAAAAATTCTTACCACCAAAATTTTGCATGCGACTAGTTGTTATCACACACCCTTTAAACTTCAACTAGTTGACAAACAAACACATAGAACCTTCTATTACTTCAATCTTTTTGTATGTTAAATATATCCTCTAAAAACTAAAGAATATGATAAAACTAGTGTATACATACACTCCTTCCAAAATACAAAGAAAAAAAATTATGGAAGAAATGCTAACCATAATTGTATTGCTAGAGAAATCTCTTTGTCCAAAAAATATCACAAAATATAAACATATTGGTATAAATTTCCAAATCATCAATGTCATGGAGAATAGATGCAAGCATATAGAAATCATACAAACATTCCTCAACAACTAATAATGTATATTTCTTGATTTTGCATCCTAACAATAAAATTACCAACATGGAACAAACTAAACTCCATACATCAATAACATTAACGATAACCTTTGACAACAACCTTTGACATCAATGACAACCTATGTTCAACATTAGGTTGACCTAATATTTCTATAGGGTTATCTAGGTCAACTTGGGAAATATTCTAGCAATAAGTAGGGTATATATAGGAGGCAATGAGTCTTGTTTGATCATCAGATTGTGAATTGTGTTCTCATTGGATATATTTGGAGGTTTCCCCCCTCAAATTGGCTTGTTATTCTCAACTATCATCAAGTATTTTCAGCATATTTCATATTATATCTCCTATTGTGAAATTTATTTCATTAATCAATCCTTCAAAGGTCAAGGAATTGGATGATCATAGAAATGAGATTCTAGAACCTAATATTTCATCTAAAAAATAAAAATCTCATTTGTGTGTCCTACTTTTCTAGTTAATAAAAGAGTTGAAAGAGAAAGAGGGAAAAATAAGTTTTGCATTAATTATAAGCCTCTAAATAATATAATTCTACCTTTCAACTATCCCATTCCTTTTAGTTCTAATTTGATAAGAAGAGAAATAAATAAGAAAATATTCTCTATGTTTGATTACAAATTAAGATTTTGGCAAATAAAAGTTAGATAAATAGATAAATATAAATCATATTCTCTATTCAACAAGGTATTTATGAGTAGAATGTAATGCATTTTGGCTTGTACATAGATCCTACTTACTTCCAACATAGAATGTAGGGTGATCCCATAATATTGGTTTACAAGTTTTGGTCAAACTGGACATTGAACTGAGTTTTTTTAACTAAATCTTCACTTTCGGGCACCTATAGCGGCTAAACCGTGAGGAATTTGAAGATGATGCAAACTAGTGATTTGTGACATTTTTTGTATAGATTCTAAATATATTTTTTCCAAAAATTTTGGAATTATATTGCACTTCTTTTTCCATCTCCTTCAAAAACTATTTTTTAACAATAAACACCATTTTAAAGAGTGGTGTTACTAGCTAACACAACTTTTTTTTTATGAAGGATAAAATTCTATTTTTCTTAATTTAGATTCGTAACTATGATATCTAGTTCATGCAATTGGTTTAATAGCATTTCATTGAATAATTTTTTCTTAATTACATTTCAAAGTCATACCAGTTACAATTCAGACATGATTTACTAGCTAAAACATAACTTTTTTTGTATGTATCAAAATTCCTTTTTTTGGTTGATTTTCCACATGTGCAAAATAGAGAGCTTGATTTTCGGTGAAAAACCTACATTCACAAAAAATAAAAAAATAAATATAATAATCAAATTAAATATATTTAAAATTATACTTTTTGGGAAGATTATAATAAGGACTACATACGAAAAAAAATGAATTCATTTGACCCCCCAAAAGGTAAATAAAAACTGGTTTTTAATCAGCATTTTGATAGGTGTAAATGAGACTCCATTATAGGTATGGTTTAAAACTAGCGAGATTCTATCCAAGGGAGTTTGATATAAAGTGGTTTGATCAAACCCTCTTCAATTGGAATCCTTTAAATGGGACTTTTCAAGGCTTAAATCATTATATTTTCTAAAAATATGTGATTTTAGCAAAAATCAGGATGTCCCAAAAATTGTAAACCACTATTGTGGGATCACCCTGTACCAAGAATTAATACATCTAAAATAATTGTGTAGTATACATTCATGACATTATTATTTTCTCTAACAATATTCCAAATCATGAGTATCACTTAGAATAATTTTTTGTAGCAATAAAAAATGGTATCTAATTTTCCACCAAAAATGGTAATGGTAAGTTTGATATTAATTTCATAGATCTTCATTTGGATGTGGAGAAAACTAGGTTGCAATCTTATGTGCTACAAAGAATTCAATAATTTTTAGATATATTTTTGGATTAAAAAATAGAGATTTTTAGGTTGTCATAATCATGTTTATCCCTTCTACGAATATTTATATAGAGATCGAAAGTAGATCCAAGATAGAACCATAGAAAAAAGTGAAGAATGGGATTACAAAGCAACTAAGGCAATCCAAAGGATAAAAAATAAGTGTTCAAATCTTCCAACTTTATAAATTTCTCAAGAAAGTATTCCTATGATTTTATATACCAACACATTTGTTAATACTTGGTATGCTATAATAACATAAGAATATTTGGATAGAAGAAATAAAATATATGGCTATAGAGTAGACCCATTCACTAATACAAAAATTAGATATCATATCTATGAAAAGGATATTTTAGCAATTAAAAAAGGTACAAAAAAATTAAGATATTCCTAAAGCCTAAACACTTTACAGTAAGAATAGATAACTAGGAAATTAAGAACTTGATAAAAAGAATTCCAAATAAAGAAATGTCTCATAGTAGGATTGTTAGGTGGTCTATTATTTCAATATTAAAGGGATAAAAGGGGAAAATAATCCCCTTACGGATGTTATAACTAGAGAATTTGTTATAGCCATAATTATTTTTGACAATTTTAAAGAATCAAAATTTATTATTCTCCCAAATTCATTGAATGAATTGATTATTAAATGTAAAATTTGTGGACAAAGATTTTGGCTCCCTAATGCTTTCTTGCACTTCTAGGGTTCTTCACCTAAAAGGAGAAAGATGGGCCAAAATGGACAATGTCTACACTAAAAATCAATGCAAGTATGAATGAGATATGCCTAGATGTAATGTCTAAATGTAATAAAATGATAAAAGAAATGATTTATTAATGCAAAACCTAAGAAATGCAAACTATTTGAAAACACATTGTGATATGCAAAATGACCTGAGAATGTAAGTAAACAATAACAGAAATGAACAAGATTGGAGAGGTGCACCTGGAAACTAGAATGTGATGTAGAGAGGCTCTAGAATCCTACAGATTTTATTGTTGAAGCCCACTAGGACACTTGTGCCAAGTTGGGCAACTTAGTCTTGTTTCGGGGAGATTCTATTAGAACGGGTTTCTACCAAATGGGTATCCAAAAAATGCAGAAATCACTTTTCAAGCCTGGCAGTGGGACTAATTCACCACAAATGGTGACTTAGTCCACCTAGGAATCTTAAGAAATTTAGGACAGGAATCTATAGCTTTCGGTCTACACTTCTCTTCCTAATAGGTGTTTGGTTCAAATTTTGTAGAAAACGGGTTGAAAGAGGTCTCCAAGCTTCAATTAGGGCTTTATTGACTTGAATGACTTTGATGAGTTGGAAACACCTTTTAACACCTTACTCTTTGACAAATCTACATACAAGACCTACAAAACACACATGCAAAGAGGGGGAAAAGGGTTAAGGGTTAGAGAATAGGAGTTTTCCTTGGTCAAACCCCAATTTGGTAATGAAATGAAGAGAGAATGATGAATGAACAACATGCAATGTCACAACTCACCAAACCCTTGATGTAAAAATCTGAAGATATGCAAGCAGATGCTCTAATGGATGCTTGATAATGCTTAGAATGCTTGAGAATGATTAAGTAAATGCACTAAAGAAATTAGGACATTAGAAGATTGTGGGAGATTAGAAGATGAAAAATGAGAGGAAAACCCTTTATTTATACTTGATTTTATAATATTTCCCAAAAATAACACATCACAGGCCGACCTTAAGGTCAAGAGAATAAAATCCCGCCGGAAAATTAAAATTATTTTGATTTTTGTGCCCAATGGGACTAAGTCGCCCTAGGTGATGACTTGGTCCCACCAAGGAAATTTTACTGGGTGTCAAAAATTAAAGTGTATTTAATGATTTTTAATGGGATTATTCTCAAAAATACACTTAAGTATGGCTGAAAAGTGCATTAAGGAGTCTTTTAAACATAAGAAAGGGTCAAATTAGTGATGACAAGTCTAGAAAAGTGTGAGAGTTTGTTACAACTCTTTACAACACTTTGAAATAAGACTTGGTAAGTGATAAAAATGGGTTATTTAAGTGAATTATAATGAAAGGGTCCTAGAAAAGTGTGAAAGTGGGTTACAACACTTCACAACACTTTTACAAGACATCCTAGAATTTTTAATGGTTCTCAAGGGTCCAATACCTAATGTGAATGTGTTGGCCACATTACAACATTAAATCTAGGAAAAATAAAGCCAAAATCATTAGTAAGGCCTAAACATGAGAAAAAGTAGAAGGGTAATTTTTTTCATGTCCGCACTTTAATAATGGTTGGATAAATTAAGAATCTTGATAAGAGATAATTGATATTTTTGGGTTGTTGAATCAAAAGATATTTTTCTTAATATTTTTTTACACAAAGCTCCTATCACCATCCAACTCGGAAACAACATGATCATGGATCTTTAGATTACAAGATATACATCTCCCTTTTTGATAGAGCAATTTAAGAGAAATTTTATCAAGGTTTATAAATATGGTCTCATTAATACTCCAACCTTTCATCATTTTGAACATGAAAATCATATAAATTTGTTTGAAGCATGAATAAGTATAGATATTTAAGAATTCTTTGATTTTATCAAGCCTATATTAAGCTCAAACTTTTGTGAAGGAATTGTTGAATATTTGATTAGTCCCAGGTATTATCATTTTGCTAGAGTTTAATTTTATCTAATTATTGACCATTGGTTCTCTAAATTTATGATTGAATAAGAATAAATTAAATGGTTGCCTACTATAGTCACAATATGTGTCAAACAAGATATTTCTCTCCCAATTTTTCTTAGGATCCATTTCACCTTTTTTTTAAATGATAATGACATAGTTGAGATATTTTCACCTTTACCTATACATTTCACTCCTCCACCAAATCATTTTTTTAATAAATTGATCACATATTATTTTTAGTGTCATGATTTCAACCACATTAACATCTTAAAACATGAATCAAACTTTTCTAAAAAGTAAGATCATGTAGCCACTTTCGAGTATAAAGTGGACCATTCTCAATTTTTGGTTACCACAAAAGTGATGTTTATCTACCATAACAAGATTCATTCATGATAAATTTATTCACAACTATCTACATCCTTTTTGGATTTAATAAGTAAGAATGCATGTTGATTTCCTATGGCCAGATTTGAAAATTAACCTATATCAATGAAATTAAAGATTAGGAAACATTTATATAAAACCTCAAGACTACTTCATTGTGAAACATTCAAGTTTGGATTCAGATTTAGATTTCATTTATAATTTCATTCTTAGAGAGCCTGCAATAGATGTATGCTCTTAGCATGAGCTACATGTAACCTTATTAATCATAAATTTGTAATATTTTCTTAATTCCTTATTGTTTTAGATAATATGATTTTATTTTAATCCTATTTTAAATTAATAAAAAACCCTCATTTTTATCCTTGTTTGAAATTTAATATATGTCGTCATTTTGATCCTATTCTAAAATTTGTATTAGAACCTTCATTAATTATTTTATTTTCAATTAAAGAGTAAATTTTGTCTTATTCTAAAGAATCAAGTACAACTTTGAGATTAGTTAGGGAGACCAAAAACATAAGACCTATGTTGAAGATGGGAGGGTTTTGTGAAAGGAGTTCATAACATGGTAGAAGTGTACCTGTAAATTTAGTCCAAACATTCAAGTAAAAATTTAATAACTTTAATTCTATTATTTATTTATGATGACAAGTAGAAGATTAGTGGATGTTAATACATCTAGAACAATTCATATTCTCTAAAATTAGTATTCCTCGGTCATATCCAAAAAAATGAATTAAGGCTCAAAAGCTTACAACTATATGCTAATCTGAACTAAATCTTCAAGTAAAAGGATTATAAATTAAACTAGTTTATATTCAATTTATAATTCCTATTGATATGTAATAATATGAGGATAAGGGATGCTTACAACTATACGCTAATCTAAACTAAATCTTCAAGTAAAAGGATTGTAAATTAAACTAGTTTATATTCAATTTATAATTCCTATGGATATGTAACAATATGAGGATAAGGGATTGTACCATGTTCAGTTCTTATATGTCAATATGATTTTCATCCCCAATTTAATAATGAAATTATTGTTGAATACTTTACAACTTTATTTGATGCTAGTTGTAGAATATGGAAAAAAGCTATAGTTTTTCAATACAAAAGAAATATAGATAAATATGGTAAATGTGATGTCCATCCTAATTCTACTATTTCTCTTGAAGATGAACACATTTTCTTTAATTTTTATCTTCAATTATAAATTAAAGGAGTTGATGTATAACCTAGTTTAATTTAATGCATAGTCAAAATAGATGCACTATTAATGAGGTTATTTATTATTGATATGGTCACAAGACCAAAATAAACCATTATGGAGTAGATTTCTAAAAAAAACTAGAAAGGAGAATATTAAGGGCTCCTTTTAGATCATACTCCATGACTAAGCTAGGCATCCATATAGCTAGTACAAATTTAAAAATGTAGATTACTTCCTTGACGAGCCATCTAGTTTGTCATCTATTCTTATTAATGCACTAAGAAAGTAAATCTCAATAAACCCCTATCCATCCACATCCTTTATGGCTACTCTATAATATCTCAATAGCAATCAATATTTAATGGACATGTTGGCTATAAAAGTAAGCTCAAGCTTGCTTTAACACCTAAAGAGGAAAAGAAAGATAAGGAAGTCAAATTACTAAAATGCTAGAAATAATAGTGATGATAAGAGAAAACTCCCTAAAAAAATGTTGAGAAAAAGACTACATTTTATTTGGAAATAGAAGGAAAATAAATAAATTTTAAGTTATAAACTAGATAAGTGACCAATATCAAAATCCTTCATTGTGATTAATTAGGATTCTAAGTTACAAGAAACATATGAATCTATGATTCACATCAAGATTGGAAAATAAAAATAATAATTTTGAAGCCTAAAGAAATTAGCTAGCCTAATGGAAAATCATGGATCAAGAAAATATTGATGACATATCCATAGATGCATTCACTACTTTTCTTACTAGTCAAGATATCCAATAGAAAGTAGGAAAAATAGAAAATAAAAGTTATATTATTCTTACCAAAATAATTAATATAATTCACCTTAACAAAATTATTGACACCAAATTGAATCAGCTTCAAAATAGCCAAACCTAAACAAAATCCATAGGTGATCATCTAAAAGATGAATAGCTCAATAACCACCAAATAATTCAAGGTGGTTCAAGTGATAACAAAGTATTAATAAATAATTTTTCAAAAACGCTATACAAAATAAGGGCATGTGTTAAAAATATTATAGTAACCTAGGATAAGAAGAACAAATAAGAAGATGAGAAAAATAAAGCTATGATTATCCTAGAAAAACCACCTCTAAATATCAAGCCTAGAAGAACAAGTAGAAATCCACCTACTTTATCAATGAAGAAATGTCTACATAATTTAAAATAAAAGTTATATTAGAACAGAAAGATTGGATAGAAGAGGTTGGGATAACTAAAAACATATCTAAACTTGTATTTATAGAACAAGAAGAAAATTATTGTCAAGATTCAAGATTCAAGATTCAATAATTAAACTAAAATTAGAGGAAGAAATATTCCCTTACCATAATCACCATATAGAACTAAGTGAAAATGAACTTGACATAGAAGATTGGGAAATTCATGTTAGGATAGTAGACGATGGATTTGATGAGATAATGAAAGAAACCCTTGAATAAAATATCCATCTAGAAAAAATGAGACCTAATTCAAGAAATGGTTTCATCCTAACCATTGATAAAATAGTAGACCCCTACGATGCTAATTGTGCAAGGTATGATCATCTGAAAAACTTGTTCGAATCTAGGCCAACCTAGATAAATTCATAAAAGTCCATCATGTAGCAATATTATTCGAAAAAAACTCAAGTATTGGTGGGAAGAACTTGAAGAAAAAGGTCATATTATTAAAGATAATGAAATGGTTGTTAAAGATATGGAAAAAGAAAATATTGTAGAGCTAGGAAAATCATATCTTAAGTATGCTTTAGGTGTTCAACTTTGTATATATAGAGACAATAAATTTAGATAAGTGAAAGCTTTATTATACAATATAAAGCTCGTAAATTTATCTTTATTTATAGGTATAATTTTAGTTTTTCAAAATTATTTTTTGGCCACCAAATTACAAAATGCATTATTTAAATTCTCTACCCTAAAAACTAGGTGAATGGATAGAAATATATGTGAAGTTTAAGAAAGGAATTAATGTAGAGGATGTAAATTTCCCATAAATTAAAGGTTTTATATCAAACAAACTTCAATCTCAATGTCTCATGAAATTTATAAATGATAATATTACAAATTATAATTCTTCATGTAATTTTCAAAAATTCAGTAAAAATGCATCAAAGTATGTGTTTGTTGATTTTAGATAGTTTAAGGGAAATTGCTCCTAGAAAAAATATTTTAAGAAATTGTGTTATTATAAGAACAAATATTTTCTTAGAGAAGCCTTTGATTTAGGTTCAATAGGATTTAACCTTAGAAAATTTAGAAGGTATTAAATTCACTCAATCCATAAAAAAACCTTTAAAAGATTAGGGTATAAACCTTCACCTTATGTTCTAAAGAAAATATTTGCAAACAAGAGAACTATATTTAATATTAAATAATATATTTATAAAGGTTTGCATTATTCTATGAATTGCTCATGTAATTTCTCGACCTGATAAGCTCAAAACAGAACCTGACAAAACAACTTTTCTTTTGAAACAATAACAACAACTCCTATAATGCAACAATGACATGTCGCACTTGCACCACAACGTGCACATAAGTGTCACTGTTGATGTTATTGCAGCTTCAAGCTTCATACTTCCTTAATTATTTGTGATTATTTAATGGCAACATATCTCTAAGATGGCCAACCTCCTTTGTAATTATTATTTATTATTTGTAATTATTTTTATGGTGGATGACCTTTTCCTTGAAAATGTGCAACCCCTCTAAGCAACATGTATATATAGAAGGTCACTTTCTCTCATTTGTGAATCAAGCATAGTTCGATCTCCTTCTCCATTAAGTGTGAGTTCTTCAAGAAAAGTAGTGGGAATACATATAGGAGCAGATTGTGAGTCTATTCAAGTGCAAATTGAAGGGAAGACTATTAGATTGTGTTACAGCCATTGCTGGTGCAAATTATTGGCCTTGTGTGTGGCCTCATTGTAAAGAGACTTGTTGCCATTGTTCATATATATAAGAGATATATTTGTTGCTGGTTTTTTCTCCCTCAAGAGGAGGGTTTTCCCAGGGTATCTATTGTGTTATTGTGTCTGATTTTAAATTATTTTTTTGTGCATTAAATCTGATCATAAAACTACCATGGTATCAGAGTGGGTTTGAAGAAGATCTTGATCAGATTTAGTCTTACAGTGATACTCTTTATTCTTCTTCTCATCTTTGTTCACTTCTATCTCTTCGTCAAGATGGTGAATGGTCTCAAGATCGAGGACAGATTTGAGGGAGCATCTAATTTCACATCTTGGAGATTCAGAATTATGCTCACCTTGGAAGAAAGTGAATTGGTTGAGTTCGTGGAGAGCAAAGTTTTTGAACTTGCTAATGAGGAAGAGAAGATTCAATGGAAGAAGAAAGATACTACGGCAAAGAAGATGTTAGTTGATTATGTGAAGGATCATATTGTTCCCATCATCTCTAAGATGAAGATGGAAAGGGATATTTTTAAGTCTTTGGAGGAGATGTATGAGATCAACAACACAAGCCATGCACTTGCATTGAAGCAACAACTTCATCATGTGAAGATGGCGGAAGGAGAATCTGTCATCGCTTACTTCATGAAGATTTTCGAATTGAGAGATCATCTCTCTTCCATTGGTCATTTTGTTGATGTCAAGGATTTGACCATGCTTTCCCTTAATGGTCTTCCTTCATCTTAGGAGTCTTACATTCAAGGAATTAATGCAAGATCGAAACTTCCCAAGTTTGATCGTTTGAGGGCAGATTGTATTCAAGAAGAGTCTAGGTTGGTTGTGAGAGATATTGGTCGAAGCTCTACAAATGAAGACATTCATGTTCTTTCCGCTCAATCCTCGAAGAAGAAAGAGAAAGGTGGAAAGAAAGGATATTTCAAGAGGAATAGAGATAAAGGAGTTGATGGTGCTCCCCCATTCAAGAAGAAGTGGGACCTCTCTAAAGTCCAATTTTTTCGTTGTGGCATGTTTGGTCACTATGCAAAGGATTGCCCCACCAGGCCTAATCACCATGCTTCATTTGTGGATGTGGATGAGATCTCCCCTCAAAAGGATTCTAGGGAATTTCTATTATAAGCCATGGGCATGTGTTCAAGTCGTGAAGGTTGTGTGTTGATCTATACACAAGAGCAGCGTATCTTACTGCATCCAGTATTTGCATCCATCGAAATATTTAAAGAGATAAGTATTCTTTGTTTGTTGAGTTATATCATTTAGTTGGATCTTGTAATTAGTAAAGAGAGATAGTGGTTTCTCTTGAATTGTGTTCACTAGCATAAGATTTTTTGAAGATTTCATTTATTGCATGCTAGTTGTGAAGATTTCTAAGTGTGACTCTGAAATAAAAAGAGAATTGCAATTTTGATGGTGATTAGTTGGTCACATCAATATCATTCTCTAATGCATGAATTGTGATAGAGACTTGAACTATTGGAGAGAGTTGGTTCTACATGCTAACTACATAATGCATTCAAGAAATCTGTAGTTGTGCAGATTTTTTTTTTGTTTTGCTGAGTTTGGCACTCTTGAGAGGAGTAAAAGATGGAAGAAAGAGTTATATCAAAATTAAATAAAG
Organism: Sequoia sempervirens; assembly: GCA_007258455.2. NCBI lineage: Eukaryota > Viridiplantae > Streptophyta > Pinopsida > Cupressales > Cupressaceae > Sequoia > Sequoia sempervirens. The sequence goes on along the minus strand of VDFB02036888.1, from coordinate 48,033 downwards.
ATAAGTTTCTTTATTCCTTCATTTTGATCCTTTGATATATTTTTCTTTAGGTTGATTTATTTATTCATGTTTTAATATTGGTCATAAATTCTTATGTATTCATGTTATAACCTAAGATAGTAAACCTTGTATGATTCTAGCATTGATATTTCTTTAGATAAAATGTTAGTAATCTCTCTCTAAAATGCTTTCAGGACAGTTCTAGGGCCAAAGTCATGCCAACCAAAGAAATGATCAAGCGTGAAGTCACAACTTGCAGCCATAGGACTGAGTTGGTGGCTAGAGGGAGTTCACTTCTAGAAGACTTCTTTGCAATATCTAAAGCAAGGATCAAGAGGGAGTTATGTGACTCACTAAGAAGAATGGAAGGTTGCAGTTTTGTAAGGCCAAGTGTTAAATCCTTGAAAGACCTCTTTAGTTGCTAAGATCAAAATTGTACAAGGTGTTCATCTGGATTTGATATTGGTAGCTCTGCAAACCTATTCAGAATAGATTGATTTGCAATGAGGTCAGAAGGTTGATGCAGGTACTTAAAGATTTAGAGAGCCTACTAAACCTAAAGAAGATGGTTAAGGAGGTTGCAGCTAGTTCAAATCTGGTGGATCCTCTATATACACAGTTGATTGGATCGTTGTTGTATCTAGTCAATACTAGACCAGATATTTTCCATGCAGTGAGTGCACTTAGTCAGTTCATGTGTGAACCAAGGCAAATACATCTAGTTACAGCAAAGCATATTCTGAGACACTTGTGTGGCACAGTTGGATATAGCTGAGATATTCTTCAAGTGTGGATTTGAAGTGTCACTGATTGGAAGTGCACCTCTGGATGTTGCTTCAGTTTGGGATCTGCTATGATTTCCTAGTGCAGCAAGAAGTAGTCATCTGTAGCATTGAGTACAACAGAGGCAGAGTATATTGTAGCTTGTGTGGCAGCTCGAGAAGTAGTGTGGCTTCGTAAGCTCCTTGCAGGATTGTTTGGACAATCAATGGAGCCCACTATCATTCATTCTGATAACCAAAGTTGTGTGAAGCTTTATGTTAATCTTGTGTTTCATGACAAAACCAAGCATGTTGAGATCAAATACCACTATATTAGAGATATGGTATTGAGGAAAGCTATACAGTTGAGGTATATCAGCACTGATGAGCAGATGTTAGACATTCTCACCAAGCCTTTATCCAGGATAAATTTTTTGTACTTTCGAGATAAGCTTGGTATGGTGGAGAATACAGCCTTAACTGAGAAGGAGTCTCAGTATCAGTGATCCTCATTAATGATTTCTTCTTTGAGATAATTTTGAGGTGAAATCCCTTTATTAATGAGTTCTCTATGAGAAAAGTTCGAGGTGAAATCCCTTGATTAATGAGTTCTTTGTGAGAGAAGTTAGAGGTGAAATCCCTTGATTAATGAGTTCTTCTCTATAAGAGAAGTTCAAGGTGAAATCCCTTGATTTCACCCTCTGGGAGAGCCCTGGTGGATCTCATGTGTGTGACTCCACGACAGCATCACATGAGAGAGTCTATGATGATTCCTCTTGTACTTGTGTTTTCACCTTCTGGGAGAACCATGGTGAAAGTCATGTTGAGGTGACAACATCACGCAAGTGATGAACACTTGTACATACCATACATGGTTGTAGCCATTATGGTTGATATCACAATGAGGTGATATCATTTCTTTTCCATACATGGTTGTAGCCATTATGGTTGGTATCACAATGAGGTGATATCTGATATCACGATCAGGTGATATCATTTCTTTTCCACATATGGTTGTAGCCATTGTGGTTGGCATCAGGATGAGGTGATGTGTCTTGTGTAGTAGTAAGTATTCCTCCCTAGCTAAGAGGGAGTGTTGATGTTTTTGTAGCTTCGGGCTTCATACTTTCTTAATTATTTGTGATTATTTAATGGCAACATATCTCTAAGATGGCCGACCTCCTTTGTAATTATTATTTATTATTTGTAATTATTTTTATGGTGGTCGACCTTGTCCTTGAAAAGGTGTGACCCCTCTAAGTAACATGTATATATAGAAGGCCAGTTTCTCTCATTTGTGAATCAAGCAAAGTTTGATCTCCTTCTCCATTAAGTGTGATTTCTTCAAGAAGAGTAGTGTGAATTTATATAGGAGCAGATTGTGAGTCTATTCAAGTGCATATTGAAGGGGAGACTATTAGATTGTGTTACAACCATTGTTGGTGCAAATTATTGGCCTTGTGTGTGGCCTCATTGTAAAGAGACTTGTTTCCATTGCTCATATATATAAGAGATATATTTGTTGTTAGGTTTTTCTCCCTCAAGAGGAGGGTTTTCCCAGGGTATATGTTTTGTTATTGTGTCTGATTTTAGATTAATTTTATGTGCATTAAATCTGATCATAAAACTAACAATCACAATGAAACAATGCCAAAGAGAAAAAGGCACTTCACCATTGCATAAGAAAGGTGGAAATAGTGGAATATTGACCAATCATGTGATAGATCCACCATGATGAACAAGAGAGGGAGAAAGAGAACATCTCCACATAGTGATTGGTTACAACCCACAATCACGTTCTCTCACAACAAAACTCTAGGATAGGACATGAGGGATTCATCAACCTCCAATCAACATCCAAGCACACTAAAAAAACTCTAAACACAAATGAAAAAATTTAAAATAGGTTTCCTAACCAAGAGTCACAACTCACCACCAACAAGAATGACATCAAATCACTTCTAGACAATTTCCTACTTCTCGAGACATCCTATCACAACACAACACATAAGGGGAAGAAAGATTCCAAAACACCCCATGACCTATGAGGATTTTTGGGGACACTTACAAGATAAACCATGAAGACTTATAACCTTTGCAAGACTTCAAAATGCTAGAAGACCAATCTCTCCAACCCTAGGTATGACAACAAGTTGTTTAGAAAGGTTGCATGCAAAAAGATGCAATAGATGACCCAAGTCCTCAATGGTGACACTTGAGAACTAGAAAAAAATATCACTAGACCCCTAGTACCATGAGGATTAACTTCCATTTATATGTTTTACCCATCCAAGGTCCTGAAATTGAGAGGGACTAACAAGACCAAAAGGAGAGAAAACTTGACTACATTTTTGAAGCCCCAATCGAAAAAAATTATTGCCACAAATTAAAAAAAGGCATAAAAATTATTTGACAAGGGTATTAGGCTTAGAAAACCCTTAACTAACCCTAGTTAAGAGGTTTTAAATTCTGGAATTTGTATGGGGACTAGGTCGCCCCAACATAATCTTAGGTTGCCCCATCACACTTAGGCAAAATTTAAGTTTTTAGACCTATCAAAACTAAGCTACCCTTGAATACTAGGCCACCCCAACTTTCCCCAAGCCACCCTAGTTTCTACCAACCTTCCCCAAAATTCTCTTGGTCGCCCCAACAGAGTTAAGAAAATTTTCTAGAAACTAGGTTTAACTTAGAGTTAGACAGGGCTGCCTAGGTACAAGACTAGGCCACCCAACTATGAATTTTGACACTTAGGTTCATTTTAAGAACCAAATGAATTATTCCTAAGTTTTATTAAGTTTTAATAACATTATAAGAAGGTGCATAATAAATTGTGCTTGACACCAACATCAAGCCACATAAAACGACTAAACTAGTCTTTCCTTTTACAAGTTACAATCATCTCTCAAGAGAGGTTCCAAATCAATCTGTTACAACATAAATGAATGGAATACATCTATCAACACAAATTAAACTTGAAATTACATGGTACCATGTCATTCCTCAATCCACAAAACTTAGGTCCCCAATAGTGGTCACCATGCCACTCAACCTCATGGAATTGAAAAGATCCACTCACATCATGCTAAGAGATAGTCACATGGGCCACAAGCACAACACTCATGCCAAAAAAATGGAGAGAAGGCTTACACTCACACCATACATAATGAAGAAACTTCATAAAAACATAATATAAAAACTCATCCAAGCACAAGAAGAATCAAATACAAATAGGATCAAAACACGATCTCATTGGGAAAACTCACCATTGTCACATCACAACTACATTGGGCCAAGTTACCAATGCCATACAAGAATCCATCCTTGGGAAAACACACCAAGGTTATAACACATGGTATAACTCATTAGAAGGTTATCATAGGGATTGGCATTGGGCCAACTCACTAATGACGGATCACACAGACACAAGACACTAGGGTAAGATGTTAGAGAGCTAGTTAGGGAGTGCCATCATGGTGCTTGAAGGTATGACACCCGCAGAATATAGTACTCCTCTCATACAAATGAGGATACTTTATCTTGCAAGACCCAAGCTCCCTGAGCTAGCATTTCTTCCCAAACATCCTTATTTTGTACTAGCAGTCAAGGCATGAGAGGGACATCCATTATCTTGGTTAATTAATTATCCATGTTTCATTAATTATCACTTGATTAATTGACTTCCCACCCATGATCAACCTACTTGCCACTTTGGGAAAACATAATTACAATAAATCATGAAGTTCCATCTTTTTAAAACATTCAAAGACATCCATTTTCATACAAAACTTTCAAATTTTATCAATACTTTTACACAATAAAAACTAGGTTTTTCTCAAATCCACAATTAAAATTTTCTTCAAAAATTATTTTTCAAATTTCAAAAATCTAAAGATACCCTTTTTCTCTAAATGCACCCAACAATAGATTTTTCACATAAAATTCACATTTCTCACAAAATTGGGCATGGTAACCCTGTATTTTTAAAAAATATCAAATTTTAAACAAAACTCTATGTTACAAAAATCAAAATGCAAAATAAAAGGAGATGGGAGGGTTTTACTCTCCCCTAATCATTATCCTACACATAAAATTAAATAAAAAGGATCAAACAAATTAAAAACAAGGAAAATACCTCAATTCCCTTTGAAATTTGAAATACAAAATTTACCAAGCACACCAAATGATGAGTCATGAAATCAAGCAGACAAAATCTCTTCCCGATTCCTATCCCAACAAATCCGACCTCATCAAATTATGATAAGAACTGCACTCCCAATCAACATCTTTCTAAATTGCTCAAACAAGGTTTTTCTCTCCCACTATTTTTCCCAATTTCACAACATAAAAATGAAATAGAATGCCTTTTTCCCTATTTACCCATTGCACAACTCAATTAAAAATTAGTTAAGAACTTATATTTCTATTTTAGAATTCAAAGTCACAATTACTCCAAAAATCAATTTGATCATTTAAATCCATTCAAAAATATCATTTAACATATAATTTATCCATTAAATCCATATAAGCCTATTTTCATTTAAATTTACAAAAACCAAAATTTAATCATGATAATTAAATCACACACAACTCACAATTGTCAGCCCAAGGAAATTCACAATTAAGTTAAACAATAGATTAATTTCATATTTTCTTCTTTCATTCTATTTCCTCTTTCCCAAAGCACAAAGAATATTTTAATAATAAATATCATAATAATTTAAATTCCTAATATTTCAATTGCATGAAAACATATATATTTTAAACCATCAATTAAATTAAACATTCATTGGTCATTCACAACACATAGGGGTTGCAAAATAACTGAATTGGATCTGAGTTCTCATAAGGTCAAATATGATACATATCATACTCGATTTGAGTACGACCAAGGAATAGATATGAAGGGGCCCAATGTGACATCTCTAAATTAACCACTATTGGGGAATAACTCAGACCTGTGTAGCCAAGTGGAGAAATAGCCCTGAACCTATAACCATTCACCACATGTCAAGGATACCTACTCAATATATATATAACCTAATCACATCATAATAATCCCAACAAGGTTCAATAACATAAGCATAAAATGGCATCTATACATCCATCATATAAATACTTAAATAAATCATTCCTTCTAAATATCAATAATCAGACTCACATTTAATCATAGCATAAATAATGCATTTCACTAAACTAAAGCATAATAATAAAACAATCATGTAAATGCACAAAATTCCACCAACTAACATGTTGAGGAATCTCATATCGCACATGCGGTGGTTCATATACACCAATAAGAACCCTAAAATAATCACCATATCAATCACGAGGAAACACCGAAGCTAAAGCACCAATCTCACATTAACAAGATGCAAATGGGAGGGGCACTACAACTTGAATAACAATCACAACTTTCTTGCTAACACTTTTTTTCAAAACCAAAAAATTATTGAATGGTGGGATGTCATTCCCTCTAAAAATTAAAAAAAAAACTCTCAAAAAAACATGATGACTAATATTATGGATCACTAGAAATATTAGAATCATACAATATGGTCAAATAAAAAGCATTTATCTTCCTATGAGGAAACATCAAAAGAAGAACAATACTTCATTGAATCTTTATTGAAAGAAAATTTAAAAGTTGAAAAGAAACTTGAAATAGAAGAAAAAAATACCCATACAAACTCTTTGCTACAAGAAAGGAACATAAAATCTAGGGAAAGAGGAAACTTCAACAATTAACAAAGAGAAAAAGAGAATGTTCAAAAGGAACTGAAGGAATACACAAAGAAGCATTCTAGAGAAAAAGAGAATGTTCAAAAGGAACTGAAGGAATACGCAAAGAAGCATTCAAGATACATTTAGTCAACACCTTGCCAAGTAAGAGAAAAAGCATCTTCTAGTAGAATTAAATACATGAAAATAAATCATAGTTCATACATATGTGATGAAAACATAGCAACTCGTAAGAAATTGGACATGATTATGAATGATATTGCTAGAATAAAGAGAATGGTTTAGATAATCAAAAGAAACATATCAAAAATATTAGTGAATTAGTAGATGAGATCAAAAAAAAAAAAATCTATTTCAAGCTAATAACAAATTAGGTAGTAAAGAATTTAGGTGATTCAAAAGAATAATCACTAGCAATAGTCTATCTTGTAAATAACATTGTATATATTAGAGTTTGATGCATTTGTAGATTTAGGTTTCACAAGATTATTTACAAAAACAAAATTCATTCTTGAAAAATATTGGAGTTAAAGGTCAAAACTTACCAAAGGACACTCTATTACAAAAGAACAACTCAAAATTAGTAGGTTTGTTCAAGATGATGGATAATATTTTGATATAACTAGTCAACAATCTTTTAAACCATTGTGAATCAAGAAAATTTAATGCTAGTTATGAAATATATAATTACATCTAAAAATTAAGACAAGGAAAGAACCATATTATTTATTAGAGGACAACCATTATATTTTGATAGCATCTAAGGGCATATGTTAAAAAGTTTAGCTTGGATTTTAAAAATTAAGAGATTTATAAAATTATATTTTGATCTATCGGTTAGAGATATTCAAACCATTATGAATATGGAAAATCTAATGTTATTTATGAAATATACTTACAGATCTAAAAATTAAGATAAGGAAATAACCATATTTTTATTATAGAACAACCATTAACTCATGGATCTTTTAGAGATAAACTTATCTCACTATAGATTGAGAACAACTTATATTGTGAAAATATTTCTATTGACTCATTCCCTCTCTCAATCTAATGAGTAATTCTTAAACATAATAAATTAAACCATCTACCATCTACATTGTACACTTTCAATGTTAATAAAATGTGAATAGATTAGCCCTCCATAGACATAATTGTTTGGAGTTTGATTAAGTTGAATTCACTTGTGGATGATGGGTGAATTAGATAAATTAAGTTTCATGTTACCATTTAATTTTCTCAATAGAAACAAGTGAGTAGATAAAATATATTATTTTTTTGAATCCTAGTTTAATATTATTAATGTAAGAGAGGGGGACCACCATGTGCAAGGCCCCAGGTCACGAAGGGCCAAGATGCAGAAGGTTGCCCTAATTTACCTCAGCTAAATGGGGTGTTCAGATATGTGGGACGAGAATGATGAGGACTATGAGATCCTTCAATTACTCTACGGACCCAAAATACAGAATGGAGCTAGGTGAGCTAGTTTTCAAGTTCAATACTACGCCTCACGAAGCTCTTTGCCTGAGGACGGAAGCGCGGTCTTGGGACGACAGTGTGGCACACTGACGTCTCTCAAGTGTGTTGGCGTCCGTATGACCAAACAACTATAGAGACAAGGTCAAACCTAAGAAAGCAAGCTAATGACCCAACTAACTACTACTAAAGGGCCAAAATAACATGAATAAGTAAACAATATACTCTCTAATGTGAAAAAAAATTAAAAATGCAAGAGTTAGGGTGGCGAGAAGGATCTCACAAAGAAACTCGTTCACCAGCTAGCTCCTTGAAAGCACGTTCATCTACACACAAAGAGGAGGAAAATGTTGGGTGGCTATATAGGGGCCTACCTCAGTCAAACCCCCGTTTAGGTGTTTCCACCTCCACGGATAGCCAAGAAAGCAAGTATGATAAAGGAAGTAATATAATAAAGAACACCAAAAACACTACAAAACAATAAGTGTGCTTACTCAACCAAGTGATAGAGGAGAGAAAAGGGAATCTTACTACCTCCACCAAGAGCACTCAAGGCTACTTGGGGGAGAAAATGAGAGTACTCAAGCCTCTGTTGCAATGGTGTTATCCCTAACTTGCTCTGTCAAAGTGATGGAGTGAAGTTATTGCTGCAATGGAGTGTTTGAAATGCTTGGAGTGAGTGCAAGAGTGGGAAGAAGATTGCTTGAAGGTGTGCAAAATAAGTTGTGAAGTGTGTAGAAGGAATGAATTTCAAGGGGAGATGAAGAAAACGGCCATATTCGGGTTGGTCAGCCGAAGAGGGCATTACAACTTGACTCCCAATGAGAAGTGTAATGCCTCTGCAGGTTCAGGCACAAGAATTTGCCAAAGACGTAAGCGCGTCGCACGGACATCCCCGACAAAAACTCCTCTATTGACGCTCAAAATAGGTGCCAAGTGGGACAAAAGTAGCAGGCTTATGTGTAATTAAACCTCCAAACTTGGTTTTCTAAAGTGGAGAAAGGCAATAGGGGAATTTGCATAAGGGGTGCAAATTCACTCTTATACAATTAATTACTTGATATTAATTTAATTAATTGTTAATCATTTTTTTAAAGAAAAATCACCCTTTCTAGTGGTATGAAATGTGGAATGAGCGAAATCAATTAAAAAAATGTGGAAGGGGTGAAACTTGAACATATAGTATAAAATAAAGATGTCTTATGATTACATCAAAATAAATTTAAAAACTTGTCTTGAGGTCAGATGACATAATATTTTAAAAATAGTTTATCAATATTATTCTCAAAATTAAGATTATCTCCCTCAATAGTTAAACATAATAATCTCTTATAATTGACATTTGTCCAAACTTTCTCAGCAAGTATCATCACCTTATTGAAGCCTTCCATTTTAATAAAGTGTGACTATTTATAATGGAGCCTACCTCCAGCATAAAAATAAATAAATTCAACATATTAACCACACCATATAACTCTTTTTCAATAAACACTCAACCAAGATTATATGGGTAGGTAGACATCTTTTCCTTATGTGATCCTCTATACAAGTTGAATGTAAAATAGTTTATCAATATTAATCTCAAAATTGAGATTATCCCTCAATAATTAAACATAATAACTTCTTTTAGTTGTTTTTTGTCCAAACCTCCCCAACAAAGTGTCATCACCTTCTTGGAGCCTTTCGCTTTAATAAAGTGCAACTATTTATAGTGGGAACTACCTCCAACATAACAAAATCGACATATTAACCACACCACAACTCTTTTTCAATAAACACCCAACCAAAATTATAAGGTTAGGTGGGCATTTTTCCTTTCTGTGATTCCCTACACAAATTGAATTTAAAATAGTTTATCATGGGCATTTTTTCTTCGTGTGATTCCCTACACATGTTGAACTTATAATAGTTTATCAATATTAATCTCAAAATTGAGATTATCCCTCAATAATTAAATGTATAAGTCTCTAAGTTGACTTTTATCCAAACCTCCCTCACAAAGTTATCATCACCTTCCTGGAACCTTCCACTTTAGTAACATGCAAAACTATTTATAGTGGGGACTACCTCCAACATAAAAAATCAATGCACCAGTCATGACGTAACGACTCTTTTTCAAAAAAAACACACCAATCATAACGTAACAACTCTTTTTCGAAAAAAACACCCAAAACCAAAATCATAAAAATAAGTGGACATGTTTTCCTTGTGTAATCCCCTACACAAGTCGAACTTAAAAGGTAGAGTAAGTTCAATGAAACTAACCCTAATTATTTAGGTAGAGTGCATTTGTGACTTATTTTATTGCAAAGATGAGCATGCCACCCGGATGAAATGATGGAAGCATAATGTGGTCCAGTGATGATGGCGAAAGTTGAGATGGAACAAGAAACTGTTTGTTACTTATCAAAGCCCAGAAATAGAGATTCCATCAGTTTGTTGATTTATTCTACATCGTACCTGCACAGGAAAAGGAAAAGAAAAAAGCTTTAGAGCTGAGACAATATGTATGAACCACCTCCCCTTATAATTTTTAGCAAAATAATCAGGTCGACGTCCGTCATTCACCTGGTCGTGCATGCCAGCGCGGCGCGGGGCCCACCCCACCGTTTATTCGTCTGCAACAACCCCTCTGCTGGTAAGACTCTGTCTTGGGCGATAAAGCTTCGATGACACGTGGAATCAACTGTTGGCAAGCTGTCATTTTCCTGTGGTGGGCCCGAACAAACGGCAGAGCGCGTGTGAAATGATAGAGAGAGAAAGTAGGTTGTAGAGAGAGAAAGTACGAAAACAAACAGTTAATGGAGATACGGTGAAGTGACAGGAAAAGTGGGGACCGGCGCACGTGGGACAGCTGGCGGAAAATGGTTAATTGTTCGTATTTTAATTAACTGTCTTCTGCAGTGCAGTGACAGAAACTGTGAGTCGGGGAAGGGAATACCTAGGTCTGCACAGGTTGTTACAAATCGTTTTCTTCTGGAGTTTCAGACAGTTGACGCAAACTTTGATTCGCGGAATTCCCCTTCTTTGTTTTCTGTCAGCTCTGCTCTCTGACCTTGGATTGCCCGGTAGGGAAACCTGTCATGTGACGGATAATTTTTTAATTAACCCTAGGAAAAGCAGAAGTTTTTGGCAGCAGAAATAAGAAGACAAGGCAGGCCGTGTCGGAACGACGCCAATATTCCGACACCTAATTTATGGCCGTTTAAATTTGTCATTCATTTTTATCAAAGTCCTAATATTTTGGTGAAGTTGAAAGGTTCTAAATGAGGGATCAAGTCTTGCTAAGTGTGAGGCTCCTAAATTTATGAAAATGTATTATAATGCTTTTCAGAAAATTGTGGTTGAATTTTTTAAATTTTATTTTATTAAATAATATTTTATTTATTAACTTTAATCTTTAATTAATAAAATTAAATTAAATATTTTAACCAAAATTAATATTTTAATAGAATATTGTCCATTTATTCTTCTAAATTATGTTTATATTAGACATAAATCAAAATGGCTTTTATTGGACTTGACAAAGTGGGTGTCCTTGGCACAAGACCTAGACAAAATCTTGCTTATAACTACTATCCACAATTAGATCATAAAAGGTTGATCCAAAATTATAGAAGATTCAATGATGACTTTTATATATGGTTGGTAAGAACTATGAAAGGTTATATCAGAAAATAGAAAATGTCGTTTTTGTAACATGGGTATGGTGGAGACGGAATGGCATTTCACCATGGAGTGTTCAGCGTATAAAGACATCCGGGCTAGTTATGGGGTCACCGTGCAGGTCGATAATTTAAATACTCTGTTTGAAGAATCAAGGTTAGACAAAGTTGCAAACTTCATCATCAAAATTCACTGCAGGAGGGCTGATCTTGAACGGAGTTTACAATCTGCTTAGGGCCTTTTATGGGTGGCTCTTGTGCTGGTCTTGGGTCCCTTAGGCTTCTTTGGCCTCGTGGACGTCATTAAAATTTTTCATTTCATTTCATTCAATCCAAAAGATTGCTAGTTGAAGCACTTTGTTCTACTGATAGTAGACGAAGTTGGATCATTCAATTCTCAAAGTTCACATATATAAAATGAAGACCTGAGGTATATGATGATAACAACATTGTACACTCTAGTTATGCAATAGAAAAAATTCAATGATCCTATCAAAGCCTTGGGATAATGAAATTATATGTTAGGATTTAATTATATTTTAATAGAGGTAGAATTTATTGTGGATTTTATATTAGTGTGTATATGTACATAAAAACATGGCAATACATCAGACATAAAAAGAGAAAGAAAACATGATATTTTTATCAATAAAAACCTCTTCAAGGCATCAATAGAAAAGGAACTCAACCTTCCCCTGATATCATCATAATTGTATGAAAAATAATCAATTTTAGTTGAGAAAAGTCAAGAAATGAATCTAGATACCAACACTTATCTAAATATCACCTATATTATACCAAGATTGACATCAAATAAATAGAAAATCATCACTAATCTCCTTTATAAATGTATAAAAATATCCCCCCATCCATATTTAGACATGCTAGGCTTCGACCCCTCTCTTGTATTACACCATCTTTGGTGCATCTTGAGCTTAAACCAATGAAATAGAAACTCTACAAGATGCATCATCAAAATGCACTACCAGTTAAGGAAGAATTGTAGAAGATATTGGAGGTCGGATTCATATGCCTCATTGACTATTAAGAACAGATCTCCAATATAGTCCCCATGAGAAAAAATCCCAAAGAAATCCATATTCGTATACATTTTTAACCTCGAAAAATCATTTCCTAATGATGATTTTCTATTACCAAATATTGACTTCATTGTCAACCTTATAACAAGACATGGCATGCTTTTTCTCAAGGATGGTTTCTTAAGTAAAATCAAATTCATAAAGCCCACAAAGACTAGCATAAGATAGCTTCTACTACACCTTGCGGGAAATTTTGTTACTAGGTTATACCATTTGAGTTGAAAACTTTAGGAGAAAATTTTCAGTGGGAAATAACTATAACCTTTCATGACATACTTTATTACATCATGGAGGATTATGTGGATTGATTTCACAATGAATTTAAAACAAGGGAGGGGCACCCATAAGTACTTGAATGTATCTTTGATCATTCAAGGGAATATAATATGTACCTAAAATTTTAAGAAAAATGTATTTGGCATAACATCAAGTAAACTCCTAGGCTTCATTTGTAATGCCATCTCATTTTCCTCCTTGAGATGTCATGATCTTAGCATTATTTTTTGATTATTTATCAAGGGATGCATAGATCATTCTTATCCTTGTTGCTTTGAGTGTTGTATTGTGTTTGGACCACCCACGTGTTTGAGATGATATTCCTCAACATGTCAATTGTTGTTGTTTTGGTCACTTTGTGATATTGTATGGTAGCGTTCCAAGTTCCTTGTGATGACTTGATGTATTTTTCTACTAATTGTTTCTTGAGATGTTTATGTTTTACTTCCTATGATAGAATCATAGATGTCGTAATTTAATGTTCTCAACGTCTATCATTTTAATTGTTTATTTTAATTTCATTATTATATGTTTTATATGATGTTGAACCTCATTGATGATTTTCATGTGCTTTAGCTATGGTATATTGAGAAGGTATGCTTGACACGTGTATTCTATGGATACGAGTACAAGGTTATTTCTCCACCTAATATGCAAGTATAAGTTATTCCCCAATTATGGTTAATTGGAGATTTCACTATGTGCTTATGTGTTTTTTAGCCACTATTACACTCAATTGAGTGTGGGATGAGTCTATGTTTTCCTTATGATTTTGGATCTAAATCAATGGTGATTTAGGTATCTATGTTGTCAAAACCAATAAGTGCATCTTTTTTAAATGTGGTTGTTTATATCCTCTTAGCATGCAATTCTATTTTAAGGATCAAATCTTGCATTTCAATAGTGTATTTTGTATTGGGAATCAAGAAATTGGAAAAGAAAAAAAGGGAAAATTACAATTTGATGTGCATTATGAATGTTATTTAAAATTGTTGCAATTAGTTAAAATTGTTATTCAAAAATATTTCTTTGGCTTTGAAAAAATAGATAAATTATTTAAATTCTAAAAACAAGGAATTAATTGTATTATTGTAATGTTTTTGGGAAATGGAATGAATGGAAAATTCGGATTTAATGAAAAATATAGTTTTGTGAAAATGAAAAAAATAAATAGAAATAAAGGAAAAATAAAATAAAGAAACAAAATAAAATGTGAAAATGAAAATAGAAATGAAAAAGGCATAAAACAAAAACACTTGGTCTTTTTATTCATTCTTTGAATTTTTAAACTCTCTCCCTCTCAAACCCTCTCTTCAAAAATTAAAAAAAATAGATGGATTTCATTGAATTTATATTTGTTTGGGTTAGGACGTGGATTGAAAAGGTAGGATTGGTTGATTTCTTGCATTACATCTTGGATTGTCTTCTCAAATTGGAGAAAAGTGAGGGAAAATGGGTATTTTTGTGTGTAAAAACTTGAGGTAATTCTCCTCATTTTTCTTTGTTTTTAAGTATTACTTAAATGTGTTTCCATGCTTATCATTAAGGGAGCATAGGGCCTCAATTTTATATTCAATTCCATGTATTTTTATTGATTAAAATAATTTTTTTCTTCAAAAATTACATTTGTTAGGATTAAGGTGTCTCAACCTTTGAGTCTTAGCATTTAATTTAGTATTTGGTGATTATTTAATTATTTCCCAAGTTGCCTATAAAATTTGTTGTCACTTTGTGGGACCTACCAGTGAGGTGGCATCCTACATGGAAGGTGACATGTGCAATTTATAGGCTAAAATTGTGGAGGTGGGAATCTCACTTTAGAGGTCCTATTTTGTGGCTAACTTGGTCGCTTTTGTCATAAATTGCTATGTCATGACTATGACAGATTATGACAACTTGCTATGATAGGTTAAGACAATTGTAAGAGTTATGTATGACAGTGTCTATGTCACACTATGACAATCAAGCTACATTTATGGGGGTTCCCAAGTGTGCATTTGGTAGTTGCATGTGTATAGGTGCCTTGCATGTTGAGTGGAAGCTAATTTTGAGGAGACAAATGTTGGATTTAGAAAAAACCATAATTTATGGGTCCTGACTATGACAACATGCCATAATGGACTCATGTACACATCCTAGGTGTGAGTTTTGGTTATGGAAACTTTTGGCACCCTCTCTTCATGTTGGAGTGTTATAAATACTTGATGCCTTAGTACGTTTTTAGTAATGACAACTTGAAGAATTGTTGAGACATTGTTATGCTGCTGGAATTTCTCCAAATTCTTACTGTAGTGTGACTCCTAAAGAGCATTGATATAATATTGTATTATCACCTTTGTTACTAACTAATATAGATCAAGTTGTGTTTTTGGAGTGCGGGTTTTTTTCGTGAGGGTTTTCTCGCGTGCATTTGGTGTTATATGTTTTTCTTATACCTGTATTGTTATTTATGTCTACCTGTTATGTGCATCTTCTTTACTGTAATTGAATAAGGGTTTGAAGTTTCATAAATTTGCACATTCTCTTCTCTAACAAATTGGTGTAGGAAAATTTTCCATGTACCTGACTTCCTTTAAGTTGGTATTAGAGCCCAATTACCTCTGGTTCCTTTTCTAGGTAAAGGGTTTTTTATACTGATCTCGTTTGAGTAGGAGCTTGTTACAAAAAAAATTGTTAACCTTGTGTAAAGAAGGAGATGGCAAGCACATCTGGTAGAATTGAAATAGATAAATTTAATGGAGGCAACTTTGAGTTATGGAAGGTCGATATGAAGGACATGCTAGTAGACCACGATTTGTGGTTAATTGTTTCTAGAACTATGCCATCAAGCATGAAACAAGAAGAATGGGATTTGATGGATCGAAAGGTTGAGGGTCTAATAAGACTCTATTTGGCTAATTCAATGCTCCTAAACATCCATGAAGAGAAGACCGTTGCACTTCTTTGGAAGAAACTTGCTCAGATTTATCAGGATAAATCCCTAGTAAATAAGTTGATCCTATGAAAGAAAATGTATTCTTTGTGGGTGGAGGAAGGAGGATTTGTTGTAGATCACCTAAATGCATTCAACATGTTTGTTTCCCCATTGATATTTGTTGGTATGAAAATGGAGGAGTATCATTGCATGACTTTTTTGTGTTCACTATCGAATTCATGGGACCACCTTGTCATAGTCATTGGAAGTACCACTACCACCTTTAAGATGGATGAAGCGGTTACATCATTTCTATCTGAAGAGATGCAGAGAAAATATTCTAAAACGGCTAAGGAGGCTTTGGTAGTTTGAGGAAGAATGAAATAAAAAGGAAAAAAGAAGAAAATGAAGCAAGAAAAGTTAGAATCCAAATCTCGTGGGAAATCTTAGTCTCCTAGTAAGACCAAGGTGAAATGTTGGAATTGTGGAAAATCTAGTCATTTCTACAAAAAGTGTAAAGAGGAGAAAAAGAAGAAAAATAAGAAATTCTTTGATTCTGACTTTGAAAATCCTCTTAGGATGATGCAGATGCTATTATCACTACCTTAACAATGCATGCATCATAAGATGTGTGGTTGATGGACTCAAGTGCTCCTTTTCACATCACTTCACATCAAGATTTTTTATCTAAGTATGAAATTTATGATAGTAGAATGTGTATTTAAGTGATGATTCTCACCTAAATATTTTTGGTCATGGAAGATTCAAGCTAAGTTAACAAATGGTAGAGTGAAGGGAATCGATGGTGTCCTAAATATCCCTATTTTGGCATGGAGCATTCTTTATGTAAGTTGAATGGTGTGGGTGTGCAAGTTGTCTTCTTGAATGGAGGGTGCAAGATGACAAAATGATCTATGGTGTTTGCTAAAGGTGTTCAAACAAGTACTATGTTTCAATTGGATGTATGCACAGTACAATGCAATAGTTCTTCTATGGAAATGAAGAAAATAACTTCTAAGTCACTATCCTCACCATTCAAACCAACAACAAAGAAGAATTTTGCATCTACTTCTGATGGTCATGCTTTCTAGGTACCTAAGGGTGCTCATGCTTCAGAGATTTACTTGTTGAGAAGATAATTCTTTGGCACTAAAGACTTGGTCACACTAGTGAAAAGGGTTTGAGAACCTTGAAAAATGAATGCCTTGTCGAGGGACTTGATGATTGCAACCTTGAGTTCAATTTTGTGAGTATTTTGTTTATGGAAAGTAAAATTGTGTTTAGTTTTATCGCAATTCTCATAAATCTTTCAAGGTTTTGGACTATGTGCATTATTATGTGTTTGGTCCTATAAATTTATCCAAATATGTGTAATTTGTTTCATTTATAGATGACTAAAGTAGGACATTTGTTTATTTTCCTAGAATTAAATCTAAAGTCTTCAATTGATTTAAGGAATTTAAAGCCTTGGTTGAAAATCTGATTGGTAGGAAGATTTACTGTTTGAGGAATGATAGTGGTGGTGAATTTTGTTCTACATATTTCAATAAGTTCTATAAAGAACATGGGATTGAAAGGCATAAGACAACTCCATATACCTCTCAGCAAAATGGAGTTGCAAAGAGGATGAATAGGACGTTGATGGAGAGGGATAGGAGTATGCTAAGTGGAGCTAGCCTTAAACAAAAAATTTGGAGTGTGGTTTTTTTTCGTAATGGTTTTTCTAGGTACATTTGGTGTTATGTATTTTTCTTATACTTGTATTGTTATTTATGTTTACCTATTATGTGCATCTTCTTTATTGTAACTGAATAAGTGTTTGAAGTTTTAGAAATTTGTACATTCTCTCCTCTCACAGATTGGTGTAGGAATCTTTTCCACATACCTAGCTTCCTTTCACATTTTATGCCCTTACTATGGAAAAAAATCCAAAATCTCTCAAAAGGGAATTTTATGATAAAAGTATGGTGTGGGAAGTTTTGCAACCAAAGGGTTTTTATTAAAAAAAATAGAGCTTTCTTAAATGGTGGATTTGGGGAATTTTATGGTTTTCATGTGAAGAATAATTTTAAAATATTTAAATTTTTTATTGATTCTAGATGAATTTTTATGCAAGATTAAAAGTTTCATTTATTTTTTATTTATAAAATTATGAGACTATGTTTATTTTATTACTCAAAAAAATTGCTTTGAAATTTGTGTCACATCCATATTATTATTTGGTGTGATGAACCTAGGATTTGAGGTGTAGGGTGTAGGAAGGAGTGGCTCTTGACATCAATTGAGATAAAATGGGATTGAGGATATGATGGGTGAAGAGTTTCTTTAATAAGTGATAACTATTTGCATGAGTGATGTGCTTGTGCCCAAGTGACTATGTCCTAGCATGGTGAGGTGGACCTAAGGATACCATGTGATTAGGTGGTGTGGATACTACCATTGTAGAATTAGAGTTTTTGGAGGCTTCATTTGGGGAAGCGTTGGTCAGCATGCAAGTGGAGATTCTCTCCTTACCTCTATTTTTCCCATTTCTATAATATGATATAAATTGTATAATTCAAGACCTTAAGTCCTCTTTTGTAAATATGATATTAAACTGCAAAGTATCCTATTTGATGGAATGTAAACCTTTCATTAAAGTGGTGAAGGATCTATTTTTTATGCATGTTTTCTCAACATTATTGTCGAATGATATTGTTATATTCTATTTATCTTTATGCAAATATTGGTAAAATGAACATAGAGCATATTTGAATATGGGATTAAAATGAATCTTGTGTGTGTTATAAATACTCAATATTTGGATTGGATCTTGTTTATTTTTCTACCAAGTTAGGGTTGTGATGGGTTGAGAGGTGTAGGTCACCTTCCCCTTCACCCTTAAAGTTGGTTGTATTTTTTTGGATCCTCTTGTGGTCCCCCCATCCCCTTGGATTTATCTCCTCCATGGGCTAGTGTGAGGCAAGAATGGGTGTCTAAGACCTTGTTGGTTCCCTGATCATTTTCATCATTTTTAGTCCACTTTTTTCATGGCTCCTTCCTTGTAGTTTTTTAGGGTTGTTCTTTTCGTGGGGACCAAAACTTAGCTTGGATTTTCTCACTAGTCAAAACACTAGTGCTAGAGTCAGGACTACAACACTTGTTTGGGACTATTGCACCAAAATAGGGCACCTACACTAGATAAGGACTCTAGTACAAAACCTAGACACCTATGCACTTGTGTTAGTGTCTTCTTTGGGCACTAGTGTACTCTACTCTCTTATTTTTGTGGTTTTGTGGTTTGTTTAGTCTTTCATTCATTTCTCAAGGAAACTTTGTATACGAAAGATGTTTTCCTTTACCTATTGAAAATTTTCATTCCTTAGGCTTTATGGAATTTATTTGTATTGGGAAGTGTGTCATTACTTGGGGTGACTTGTTCTTGTCCTAATTGGTGGAGGGCTTGTACCTCCTAGTAAGGCAATCTCTTTTAAATATTTTCCATAGTGTTTATATGTTTAAGACTTTTATAGAGTGGACTAAAGGTGGTTGTTACCCTCACCCTACTCCTTGTCTCACAAATTGGTGGTTGAGTCATCTTATTGAGGGGTGTTAGGTCCCAGTTGTTCCATCATATGTTTTGGTTTTAATGGTTCTTTTTGGGTTTTTAAGAGTGTCTCGATGTGGATTTTAGTTTATTTTTATCTCATCCTACCCTATTTTTGTGTTATCGATAGAATGAAATTGTGGGTTAGTACACGATCATCATTCAAATGTCATTTCCCCTCTTATAGGTTCATCATGGATGTTTCATCCCATAATTGGCAAGTCTTCCATTGGTTCCACATTTCTTGTAACAATGGTAAGGTCATTTGTGTGTTTATTAAACTTTTTTTTGTATTTCACATAACACTTGTGTGCACAGTGTTGTGCAAATGCAACATGTTATCATATCTTAGTTGAAATGTTATTTCAAAAAAAATGTTTTATCGATTTTGTCCTAGGTTTTTGCTTGAGAAGTAACATTATTTCCTCTCATCAATTCATAGAAGTGGACCTCACTAGAATCACCAATATAGAAATATTACCACCTCCAAAGAATATCAAGCAACTCTTATTTCCTCTCATCAATTCATAGAAGTGGACCTCACTAGAATCACCAATATAGAAATATTACCACCTCCAAAGAATATCAAGCAACTCTACAATATCCAAGGGAAACTTCAGACAATCCAAAGATTAACAACACTATTCTAAAATAAAATTTAATGGTTCTCCTATCTTCATTAAAAATAAACTTTAATTGGGATGAATCGCATAGTGGGCCTTCAAAAAATCAAGGGTTGTCTCACCTTTCCACCATTCACCATGGCATTTATCCCAAGAAAACCTTTACATATTTATATATTTGAAACATTTGTCATCCTGAGGGAACTTTTACACAACATTATACAAAAGTTTATGAATGTTTATTATAAAACTTTAGTTGACTATGATCCTAATTACACTCCAATGGAATGATGTGTTTAATTGTCATGTTTTTTTCACAAAATCTCTAACACACTACATGTTAAGTCACAAAAACAAGCTCATATCATAATTCAGCCCACTCAAATACCTTTTATCTCATACCTCTCTCACGGATTGTATGGCTAAATGGGTCAAGATATTGAATGAGTTCAATATTGAATATGTGGGAAAAAATTAAGGGATATATAATGATAGATCAATTAGAAGAAGTGCCTCTTGTTAACAATCATCCATTGGTTTTAGTATTTCCTTATGAGTCAATTTCTTCTCTTGAACATTCACAATCTTGGAAAAATGTACTTTGATTATTCCTACACAAGTCATAGATTAGGTGCCAAAAATTTTATTATCACTTTACAAGGAGATATCATACCTAAAGCATTCAAATTATGTTTTTGTTTACAAAAAATAATTTTGAATATGAGGTCATCATTGTGGGTCTTAGAACAAAAATCTAGTGGAACAATCATCATCTCCTGTCTATGGAGAGTCCCAACTCATCATTAAATAGGTTAACAATGAGTATGAAATAAAGGATGATGAGTTGATTCACTATAAATAGATGATCAATAGATTGAATGCATACTTCACATCCATCCAATTTGAATAGGTATCTCACCTCAAAAACAAAGAAGTAGATTCCATGGCTAATATTAGATTACTCTTAAGCATGCCACAAGATAGTCACCA
>VDFB02036888.1:0-26800 GCA_007258455.2 Sequoia sempervirens | reverse complement strand
TAAGGCTCAAATGCTTACAACTATATGCTAATTTGAACTAAATCTTCAAGTAAAAGGATTATAAATTAAACTAGTTTATATTCAATTTATAATTCCTATGGATATGTAATAATATGAGGATAAGGGATGCTTACAACTATACGCTAATCTGAACTAAATCTTCAAGTAAAAGGATTGTAAATTAAACTAGTTTATATTCAATTTATAATTCCTATGGATATGTAACAATATGAGGATAAGGGATTTTACCATGTTCAGTTCTTATATGTCAATATGATTTTCATCCCCAATTTAATAATGAAATTATTGTTGAATACTTTACAACTTTATTTGATGCTAGTTGTAGAATATGGAATAAAGCTATAGTTTTTCAATACAAAAGAAATATAGATAAATATGGTAAATGTGATGTCCATCCTAATTCTACTATTTCTCTTGAAGATGAGCACATTTTCTTTAATTTTTATCTTCAATTATAAATGAAAGGAGTTGATTTATAACCTAGTTTAATTTAATGCATAGTCAAAATAGATGCACTTATTATTAATGAGGGTATTTATTATTGATATGGTCACAAGACCAAAATAAACCATTATGGAGTAGATTTCTAAAAAAACTAGAAAGGAGAATATTAAGAGCTCCTTTTAGATCATACTCCATGACTAAGCTAGGCATCCATATAGCTAGTACAAATTTAAAAATGTAGATTACTTCCCTGACGAGCCATCTAGTTTGTCATCTATTCTTATTAATGCACTAAGAAAGTAAATCTCAATAAACCCCTATCCATCCACATCCTTTATGGCTACTCTATAATATCTCAATAGCAATCAATATTTAATGGACATGTTGGCTATAAAAGTAAGCCTCAAGCTTGCTTTAACACCTAAAGAGGAAAAGAAAGATAAGGAAGTCAAATTACTAAAATGCTAGAAATAATAGTGATGATAAGAGAAAACTCCCTAAAAAAATGTTCAGAAAAAGACTACATTTTATTTGGAAATAGAAGGAAAATAAATAAATTTTAAGTTATAAACTAGATAAGTGACCAATATCAAAATCTTTCATTGTGATTAATTAGGATTCTAAGTTACAAGAAACATATGAATATATGATTCACCTGAAGATTGGAAAATAAAAATAATAATTTTGAAGCCCAAAGAAATTAGCTAGCCTAATGGAAAATCATGGATCAAGAAAATATTGATGACATATCCATAGATGCATTCAATACTTTTCTTACTAGTCAAGATATCCAATAGAAAGTAGGAAACATAGAAAATAAAAGTTATATTATTCTTACCAAAATAACTAATATAATTCACCTTAACAAAATTATTGACACCAAATTGAATCAGCTTCAAAATAGCCAAACCTAAACAAAATCCATAGGTGATCATCTAAAAGATGAATAGTTCAATAACCACCAAATAATTCAAGGTGGTTCAAGTGATAACAGAGTCTTAATAAATAATTTTTCAAAAACGCTATACAAAATAAGGGCATGTGTTAAAAATATTATAGTAACCTAAGATAAGAAGAACAAATAAGAAGATGAGAAAAATAAAGCTATGATTATCCTAGAAAAACCACCTCTAAATATCAAGCCTAGAAGAACAAGTAGAAATCCACCTACTTTAGCAAGTTCAAGTAAAATCATTGAAGAAGTTATATTAGAATAGAAAGATTGGATAGAAGAGGTTGGGATAACTAAAGACATATCTAAACTTGTATTTATAGAACAAGAAGAAAATTATAGTCAAGATTCAATATTTAAACTAAAATTAGAGGAAGAAATATTCCCTTACCATGATCACCATATAGAGCTAAGTGAAAATGAACTTGACATAGAAGATTGGGAAATTCATGTTAGGATAGTAGATGATGGATTTGATGAGATAATGAAAGAAACCCTTGAATAAAATATCCATCTAGAAAAAATGAGACCTAATTCAAGAAATGGTTTCATCCTAACCATTGATAAAATAGTAGACCCCTACGATGCTAATTGTGCAAGGTATGATCATCTGAAAAACTTGTTCGAATCTAGGCCAACCTAGATAAATTCATAAAAGTCCATCATGTAGCAATATTATTCGAAAAAAACTCAAGTATTGGTGGGAAGAACTTGAAGAAAAAGGTCATATTATTAAAGATAATGAAATGGTTGTTAAAGATATGGACAAAGAAAATATTGTAGAGCTAGGAAAATCATATCTTAAGTATGCTTTAGGTGTTCAACTTTGTATATATAGAGACAATAAATTTAGATAAGTGAAAGCTTTATTATACAATATAAAGCTCGTAAATTTATCTTTATTTATAGGTATAATTTTAGTTTTTCAAAATTATTTTTTGGCCACCAAATTACAAAATGCATTATTTAAATTCTCTATCCTAAAAACTAGGTGAATGGATAGAAATATATGTGAAGATTAAGAAAGGAATTAATGTAGAGGATGTAAATTTCCCATAAATTAAAGGTTTTATATCAAACAAACTTCAATCTCAATGTCTCATGAAATTTATGAAATTTATAAATGATAATATTACAAATTATAATTCTTCATGTAATTTTCAAAAATTCAGTAAAAATGCATCAAAGTATTTGTTTGTTGATTTTATATAGTTTAAGGGAAATTGCTCCTACAAAAAATATTTTAAGAAATTGCGTTATTATAAGAACAAATATTTTCGTAGAGAAGCCTTTGATTTAGGTTCAATAGGATTTAACCTTAGAAAACTTAGTAGGTATTAAATTCACTCAATCCATAAAAAAACCTTCAAAAGATTAGGGTATAAACCTTCACCTTATGTTCTAAAGAAAATATTTGCAAACAAGAGAACTATATTTAATATTAAATAATATATTTATAAAGGTTTGCATTATTATATGAATTGCTCATGTAATTCCTCGACTTGATAAGCTCAAAACAAAACCTGACAAAACAACTTTTCTTTTGAAACAATAACAACAACTCCTATAATGCAACAATGACATGTCACACTTGCACCACAACATGCACATAAGTGTCACTGTTGATGTTATTGCAGCTTCGAGCTTCATACTTCCTTAATTATTTGTGATTATTTAATGGCAACATATCTCTAAGATGGTCGACCTCCTTTGTAATTATTATTTATTATTTGTAATTATTTTTATGGTGGATGACCTTTTCCTTGAAAATGTGAAACCCCTCTAAGCAGCATGTATATATAGAAGGTCACTTTCTCTCATTTGTGAATCAAGCAAAGTTCGATCTCCTTCTCCATTAAGTGCGAGTTCTTCAAGAAAAGTAGTGGGAATTCATATAGGAGCAGATTGTGAGTCTATTCAAGTGCAGATTGAAGGGAAGACTATTAGATTGTGTTACAGCCATTGCTAGTGCAAATTATTGGCCTTGTGTGTGGCCTCATTGTAAAGAGACTTGTTGTCATTGCTCATATATATAAGAGATATATTTGTTGCTGGTTTTTTCTCCCTCAAGAGGAGGGTTTTCCCAAGGTATCTATTGTGTTATTGTGTCTGATTTTAAATTAATTTTTTGTGCATTAAATCTGATCATAAAACTACCATGGTATCAGAGCGGGTTTGAAGAAGATCTTGATCAGATTTAGTCTTACAATGATACTCTTTATTCTTCTTCTCATCTTTGTTCACTTCTATCTCTTTGTCAAGATGGTGAATGGTCTCAAGATTGAGGACAGACTTGAGGGAGCATCTAATTTCACATCTTGGAGATTCAGAATTATGCTCACCTTGGAAGAAAGTGAATTGGTTGAGTTCGTGGAGAGAAAATTTTTTGAACCTGCTAATGAGGAAGAGAAGATTCAATGGAAGAAGAAAGATACTGCAACAAAGAAGATGTTAGTTGATTTTGTGAAGGATCATATTGTTCCCATCATCTCTAAGATGAAGATGGAAAGGGAGATTTTTAAGTCTTTGGAGGAGATGTATGAGATCAACAACACGAGCCATGCACTTGCATTGAAACAACAACTTCATCATGTGAAGATGGCGAAAGGAGAATCTGTCATCGCTTACTTCATGAAGATTTTCAAATTGAGAGATCATCTCTCTTCCATTGGTCATTTTGTTGATGTCAAGGATTTGACCATGCTTTCCCTTAATGGTCTTCCTTCATCTTAGGAGTCTTACATTCAAGGAATCAATGCAAGATCAAAACTTCCCAAGTTTAATCGTTTGAGGGAAAATTGTATTCAAGAAGAGTCTAGGTTGGCTATGATAGATATTGGTCAAAGCTCTACAAATGAAGACATTCATGTTATTTCCGCTCAATCCTTGAAGAATAAAGAGAAAGGTGGAAAGAAAGGATATTTCAAGATCAATAGAGATAAAGGAGTTGATGGTGCTCCCCCATTCAAGAAGAAGTGGGACCTCTCTAAAGTCCAATTTTTTCATTGTGGCATGTTTGGTCACTATGCAAAGGATTGCCCCACCAAGCCTAATCACCATGCTTCATTTGCGGATGTGGATGAGATCTCTCCTCAAAAGGATTCTATGGAATTTCTATTATAAGCCATGGGCATGTGTTCAAGTCATGAAGGTTGTGTGTTGATCTGTACGCAAGAGCAGCGTATCTTACTGCATCTAGTATTTGCATCCATCGAAATTTTTAAAGAGATAAGTATTCTTTGTTTGTTGAGTTATATCATTTAGTTGGATCTTGTAATTAGTAAAGAGAGATAGTTATATCATTTTGTTTGTTCACTAGCATAAGATTTTTTGAAGATTTCATTTATTGCATGTTGGTTGTGAAGATTTCTAAGTGTGACTCTGAAATAAAAAGAGAATTGCAATTTTGATGGTGATTAGTTGGTCACATCAATATCATTGTCTAATGCATGAATTGTGATAGAGACTTGAACTCTTGGAGAGAGTTGGTTCTACATGCTAACTACATAATGCATTCAAGAAATCTGTAATTGTGCAAAAAAAAAATTGTTGTGTTGAGTTTGGCACTCTTGAGAGGAGTAAAAGATGGAAGAAAGAGTTATATCAAAATTAAATAAAGATAAGTTTCTTTATTCCTTCATTTTGATCCTTTGATATATTTTTCTTTAGGTTGATTTATTTATTCATGTTTTAATATTGGTCATAAATTCTTATGTATTCATGTTATAACCTAAGATAGTAAACCTTGTATGATTCTAGCATTGATATTTCTTTAGATAAAATGTTAGTAATCTCTCTCTAAAATGCTTTCAGGACAGTTCTAGGGCCAAAGTCATGCCAACCAAAGAAATGATCAAGCGTGAAGTCACAACTTGCAGCCATAGGACTGAGTTGGTGGCTAGAGGGAGTTCACTTCTAGAAGACTTCTTTGCAATATCTAAAGCAAGGATCAAGAGGGAGTTATGTGACTCACTAAGAAGAATGGAAGGTTGCAGTTTTGTAAGGCCAAGTGTTAAATCCTTGAAAGACCTCTTTAGTTGCTAAGATCAAAATTGTACAAGGTGTTCATCTGGATTTGATATTGGTAGCTCTGCAAACCTATTCAGAATAGATTGATTTGCAATGAGGTCAGAAGGTTGATGCAGGTACTTAAAGATTTAGAGAGCCTACTAAACCTAAAGAAGATGGTTAAGGAGGTTGCAGCTAGTTCAAATCTGGTGGATCCTCTATATACACAGTTGATTGGATCGTTGTTGTATCTAGTCAATACTAGACCAGATATTTTCCATGCAGTGAGTGCACTTAGTCAGTTCATGTGTGAACCAAGGCAAATACATCTAGTTACAGCAAAGCATATTCTGAGACACTTGTGTGGCACAGTTGGATATAGCTGAGATATTCTTCAAGTGTGGATTTGAAGTGTCACTGATTGGAAGTGCACCTCTGGATGTTGCTTCAGTTTGGGATCTGCTATGATTTCCTAGTGCAGCAAGAAGTAGTCATCTGTAGCATTGAGTACAACAGAGGCAGAGTATATTGTAGCTTGTGTGGCAGCTCGAGAAGTAGTGTGGCTTCGTAAGCTCCTTGCAGGATTGTTTGGACAATCAATGGAGCCCACTATCATTCATTCTGATAACCAAAGTTGTGTGAAGCTTTATGTTAATCTTGTGTTTCATGACAAAACCAAGCATGTTGAGATCAAATACCACTATATTAGAGATATGGTATTGAGGAAAGCTATACAGTTGAGGTATATCAGCACTGATGAGCAGATGTTAGACATTCTCACCAAGCCTTTATCCAGGATAAATTTTTTGTACTTTCGAGATAAGCTTGGTATGGTGGAGAATACAGCCTTAACTGAGAAGGAGTCTCAGTATCAGTGATCCTCATTAATGATTTCTTCTTTGAGATAATTTTGAGGTGAAATCCCTTTATTAATGAGTTCTCTATGAGAAAAGTTCGAGGTGAAATCCCTTGATTAATGAGTTCTTTGTGAGAGAAGTTAGAGGTGAAATCCCTTGATTAATGAGTTCTTCTCTATAAGAGAAGTTCAAGGTGAAATCCCTTGATTTCACCCTCTGGGAGAGCCCTGGTGGATCTCATGTGTGTGACTCCACGACAGCATCACATGAGAGAGTCTATGATGATTCCTCTTGTACTTGTGTTTTCACCTTCTGGGAGAACCATGGTGAAAGTCATGTTGAGGTGACAACATCACGCAAGTGATGAACACTTGTACATACCATACATGGTTGTAGCCATTATGGTTGATATCACAATGAGGTGATATCATTTCTTTTCCATACATGGTTGTAGCCATTATGGTTGGTATCACAATGAGGTGATATCTGATATCACGATCAGGTGATATCATTTCTTTTCCACATATGGTTGTAGCCATTGTGGTTGGCATCAGGATGAGGTGATGTGTCTTGTGTAGTAGTAAGTATTCCTCCCTAGCTAAGAGGGAGTGTTGATGTTTTTGTAGCTTCGGGCTTCATACTTTCTTAATTATTTGTGATTATTTAATGGCAACATATCTCTAAGATGGCCGACCTCCTTTGTAATTATTATTTATTATTTGTAATTATTTTTATGGTGGTCGACCTTGTCCTTGAAAAGGTGTGACCCCTCTAAGTAACATGTATATATAGAAGGCCAGTTTCTCTCATTTGTGAATCAAGCAAAGTTTGATCTCCTTCTCCATTAAGTGTGATTTCTTCAAGAAGAGTAGTGTGAATTTATATAGGAGCAGATTGTGAGTCTATTCAAGTGCATATTGAAGGGGAGACTATTAGATTGTGTTACAACCATTGTTGGTGCAAATTATTGGCCTTGTGTGTGGCCTCATTGTAAAGAGACTTGTTTCCATTGCTCATATATATAAGAGATATATTTGTTGTTAGGTTTTTCTCCCTCAAGAGGAGGGTTTTCCCAGGGTATATGTTTTGTTATTGTGTCTGATTTTAGATTAATTTTATGTGCATTAAATCTGATCATAAAACTAACAATCACAATGAAACAATGCCAAAGAGAAAAAGGCACTTCACCATTGCATAAGAAAGGTGGAAATAGTGGAATATTGACCAATCATGTGATAGATCCACCATGATGAACAAGAGAGGGAGAAAGAGAACATCTCCACATAGTGATTGGTTACAACCCACAATCACGTTCTCTCACAACAAAACTCTAGGATAGGACATGAGGGATTCATCAACCTCCAATCAACATCCAAGCACACTAAAAAAACTCTAAACACAAATGAAAAAATTTAAAATAGGTTTCCTAACCAAGAGTCACAACTCACCACCAACAAGAATGACATCAAATCACTTCTAGACAATTTCCTACTTCTCGAGACATCCTATCACAACACAACACATAAGGGGAAGAAAGATTCCAAAACACCCCATGACCTATGAGGATTTTTGGGGACACTTACAAGATAAACCATGAAGACTTATAACCTTTGCAAGACTTCAAAATGCTAGAAGACCAATCTCTCCAACCCTAGGTATGACAACAAGTTGTTTAGAAAGGTTGCATGCAAAAAGATGCAATAGATGACCCAAGTCCTCAATGGTGACACTTGAGAACTAGAAAAAAATATCACTAGACCCCTAGTACCATGAGGATTAACTTCCATTTATATGTTTTACCCATCCAAGGTCCTGAAATTGAGAGGGACTAACAAGACCAAAAGGAGAGAAAACTTGACTACATTTTTGAAGCCCCAATCGAAAAAAATTATTGCCACAAATTAAAAAAAGGCATAAAAATTATTTGACAAGGGTATTAGGCTTAGAAAACCCTTAACTAACCCTAGTTAAGAGGTTTTAAATTCTGGAATTTGTATGGGGACTAGGTCGCCCCAACATAATCTTAGGTTGCCCCATCACACTTAGGCAAAATTTAAGTTTTTAGACCTATCAAAACTAAGCTACCCTTGAATACTAGGCCACCCCAACTTTCCCCAAGCCACCCTAGTTTCTACCAACCTTCCCCAAAATTCTCTTGGTCGCCCCAACAGAGTTAAGAAAATTTTCTAGAAACTAGGTTTAACTTAGAGTTAGACAGGGCTGCCTAGGTACAAGACTAGGCCACCCAACTATGAATTTTGACACTTAGGTTCATTTTAAGAACCAAATGAATTATTCCTAAGTTTTATTAAGTTTTAATAACATTATAAGAAGGTGCATAATAAATTGTGCTTGACACCAACATCAAGCCACATAAAACGACTAAACTAGTCTTTCCTTTTACAAGTTACAATCATCTCTCAAGAGAGGTTCCAAATCAATCTGTTACAACATAAATGAATGGAATACATCTATCAACACAAATTAAACTTGAAATTACATGGTACCATGTCATTCCTCAATCCACAAAACTTAGGTCCCCAATAGTGGTCACCATGCCACTCAACCTCATGGAATTGAAAAGATCCACTCACATCATGCTAAGAGATAGTCACATGGGCCACAAGCACAACACTCATGCCAAAAAAATGGAGAGAAGGCTTACACTCACACCATACATAATGAAGAAACTTCATAAAAACATAATATAAAAACTCATCCAAGCACAAGAAGAATCAAATACAAATAGGATCAAAACACGATCTCATTGGGAAAACTCACCATTGTCACATCACAACTACATTGGGCCAAGTTACCAATGCCATACAAGAATCCATCCTTGGGAAAACACACCAAGGTTATAACACATGGTATAACTCATTAGAAGGTTATCATAGGGATTGGCATTGGGCCAACTCACTAATGACGGATCACACAGACACAAGACACTAGGGTAAGATGTTAGAGAGCTAGTTAGGGAGTGCCATCATGGTGCTTGAAGGTATGACACCCGCAGAATATAGTACTCCTCTCATACAAATGAGGATACTTTATCTTGCAAGACCCAAGCTCCCTGAGCTAGCATTTCTTCCCAAACATCCTTATTTTGTACTAGCAGTCAAGGCATGAGAGGGACATCCATTATCTTGGTTAATTAATTATCCATGTTTCATTAATTATCACTTGATTAATTGACTTCCCACCCATGATCAACCTACTTGCCACTTTGGGAAAACATAATTACAATAAATCATGAAGTTCCATCTTTTTAAAACATTCAAAGACATCCATTTTCATACAAAACTTTCAAATTTTATCAATACTTTTACACAATAAAAACTAGGTTTTTCTCAAATCCACAATTAAAATTTTCTTCAAAAATTATTTTTCAAATTTCAAAAATCTAAAGATACCCTTTTTCTCTAAATGCACCCAACAATAGATTTTTCACATAAAATTCACATTTCTCACAAAATTGGGCATGGTAACCCTGTATTTTTAAAAAATATCAAATTTTAAACAAAACTCTATGTTACAAAAATCAAAATGCAAAATAAAAGGAGATGGGAGGGTTTTACTCTCCCCTAATCATTATCCTACACATAAAATTAAATAAAAAGGATCAAACAAATTAAAAACAAGGAAAATACCTCAATTCCCTTTGAAATTTGAAATACAAAATTTACCAAGCACACCAAATGATGAGTCATGAAATCAAGCAGACAAAATCTCTTCCCGATTCCTATCCCAACAAATCCGACCTCATCAAATTATGATAAGAACTGCACTCCCAATCAACATCTTTCTAAATTGCTCAAACAAGGTTTTTCTCTCCCACTATTTTTCCCAATTTCACAACATAAAAATGAAATAGAATGCCTTTTTCCCTATTTACCCATTGCACAACTCAATTAAAAATTAGTTAAGAACTTATATTTCTATTTTAGAATTCAAAGTCACAATTACTCCAAAAATCAATTTGATCATTTAAATCCATTCAAAAATATCATTTAACATATAATTTATCCATTAAATCCATATAAGCCTATTTTCATTTAAATTTACAAAAACCAAAATTTAATCATGATAATTAAATCACACACAACTCACAATTGTCAGCCCAAGGAAATTCACAATTAAGTTAAACAATAGATTAATTTCATATTTTCTTCTTTCATTCTATTTCCTCTTTCCCAAAGCACAAAGAATATTTTAATAATAAATATCATAATAATTTAAATTCCTAATATTTCAATTGCATGAAAACATATATATTTTAAACCATCAATTAAATTAAACATTCATTGGTCATTCACAACACATAGGGGTTGCAAAATAACTGAATTGGATCTGAGTTCTCATAAGGTCAAATATGATACATATCATACTCGATTTGAGTACGACCAAGGAATAGATATGAAGGGGCCCAATGTGACATCTCTAAATTAACCACTATTGGGGAATAACTCAGACCTGTGTAGCCAAGTGGAGAAATAGCCCTGAACCTATAACCATTCACCACATGTCAAGGATACCTACTCAATATATATATAACCTAATCACATCATAATAATCCCAACAAGGTTCAATAACATAAGCATAAAATGGCATCTATACATCCATCATATAAATACTTAAATAAATCATTCCTTCTAAATATCAATAATCAGACTCACATTTAATCATAGCATAAATAATGCATTTCACTAAACTAAAGCATAATAATAAAACAATCATGTAAATGCACAAAATTCCACCAACTAACATGTTGAGGAATCTCATATCGCACATGCGGTGGTTCATATACACCAATAAGAACCCTAAAATAATCACCATATCAATCACGAGGAAACACCGAAGCTAAAGCACCAATCTCACATTAACAAGATGCAAATGGGAGGGGCACTACAACTTGAATAACAATCACAACTTTCTTGCTAACACTTTTTTTCAAAACCAAAAAATTATTGAATGGTGGGATGTCATTCCCTCTAAAAATTAAAAAAAAAACTCTCAAAAAAACATGATGACTAATATTATGGATCACTAGAAATATTAGAATCATACAATATGGTCAAATAAAAAGCATTTATCTTCCTATGAGGAAACATCAAAAGAAGAACAATACTTCATTGAATCTTTATTGAAAGAAAATTTAAAAGTTGAAAAGAAACTTGAAATAGAAGAAAAAAATACCCATACAAACTCTTTGCTACAAGAAAGGAACATAAAATCTAGGGAAAGAGGAAACTTCAACAATTAACAAAGAGAAAAAGAGAATGTTCAAAAGGAACTGAAGGAATACACAAAGAAGCATTCTAGAGAAAAAGAGAATGTTCAAAAGGAACTGAAGGAATACGCAAAGAAGCATTCAAGATACATTTAGTCAACACCTTGCCAAGTAAGAGAAAAAGCATCTTCTAGTAGAATTAAATACATGAAAATAAATCATAGTTCATACATATGTGATGAAAACATAGCAACTCGTAAGAAATTGGACATGATTATGAATGATATTGCTAGAATAAAGAGAATGGTTTAGATAATCAAAAGAAACATATCAAAAATATTAGTGAATTAGTAGATGAGATCAAAAAAAAAAAAATCTATTTCAAGCTAATAACAAATTAGGTAGTAAAGAATTTAGGTGATTCAAAAGAATAATCACTAGCAATAGTCTATCTTGTAAATAACATTGTATATATTAGAGTTTGATGCATTTGTAGATTTAGGTTTCACAAGATTATTTACAAAAACAAAATTCATTCTTGAAAAATATTGGAGTTAAAGGTCAAAACTTACCAAAGGACACTCTATTACAAAAGAACAACTCAAAATTAGTAGGTTTGTTCAAGATGATGGATAATATTTTGATATAACTAGTCAACAATCTTTTAAACCATTGTGAATCAAGAAAATTTAATGCTAGTTATGAAATATATAATTACATCTAAAAATTAAGACAAGGAAAGAACCATATTATTTATTAGAGGACAACCATTATATTTTGATAGCATCTAAGGGCATATGTTAAAAAGTTTAGCTTGGATTTTAAAAATTAAGAGATTTATAAAATTATATTTTGATCTATCGGTTAGAGATATTCAAACCATTATGAATATGGAAAATCTAATGTTATTTATGAAATATACTTACAGATCTAAAAATTAAGATAAGGAAATAACCATATTTTTATTATAGAACAACCATTAACTCATGGATCTTTTAGAGATAAACTTATCTCACTATAGATTGAGAACAACTTATATTGTGAAAATATTTCTATTGACTCATTCCCTCTCTCAATCTAATGAGTAATTCTTAAACATAATAAATTAAACCATCTACCATCTACATTGTACACTTTCAATGTTAATAAAATGTGAATAGATTAGCCCTCCATAGACATAATTGTTTGGAGTTTGATTAAGTTGAATTCACTTGTGGATGATGGGTGAATTAGATAAATTAAGTTTCATGTTACCATTTAATTTTCTCAATAGAAACAAGTGAGTAGATAAAATATATTATTTTTTTGAATCCTAGTTTAATATTGTAGACATCTAAATTTAATCACTTCCATATGATTAAATTTATTGTCTCTGCGTCTAGCATAGTAATATTAATTTATTAAATTAATATCGCACCCTTTGTCTCATACCGATAAAGTATTTAATTTAATAATTGATACTTTGTCTTTTACCTTATTCCTCTCTAAATTAAATAAATACACTAATTTATTTAATTTAGTCATTCCTTCTCTTTTTGATTTAAAAATCAATTTAAAATTCCTCACTTTCTCTCTCCTTGTCACATCCTCCATAACCTCACCCTAATCTGAATTAATTTAATTAATTCAAGGTTATGATGTGCATCCTCTTAATCAAAGATTAATGTCACATCCTCCTACATTTGCCACTTGCCTCTAATCTTCTGTTAATTAGCCTAATCCAATATTTGCACAACCTTAATCAAAGTCATTAGCTAAATTTAGCACCACTTTTTGGTCAATTCTTCCATTTTTCCTTTTTGATTATTAACCCCCTTTCCCATGTGAATTTTTAATTCACATTTATTTCCCTAGATTCCTCTCCTTTAAATGTGAATTTTTAATTCACATTCCATTCTTCCAAGGCTTCTAGAACCTTGGACTTGTCACAATCTCCACATGTGACCAAGTCCCACCTTTTGGAGCCCACCTTTTACCCTCTAGATCTCCTAGAATGTGAATTTTTAATTCACATTTATCCCCCCAACCACCTTTCCTTTTCCCATGTAGATTTTTGAGGAATTCTAAAATTCCTCAAAAGTCCCTTTCACTCCCACTTGGGGACAAGAAATCTTTTTTTGTGGAAATCCTCTCATCCCCCAAGGTGCATGTCCTTTTCCACCTCATGTACCCCTCTGACAACTCATTTCCACCTCATATCCTCTTGTCCACTTCACCCTCCACATGTCAAGATGTGAGGGCTTGTGGGATCTCAACCCACCATAGCCCTTCATCTTGATCTTGTTGGATCAATCTTGGCCCTTGAATTCTCTAGAGAATTCAAGTTGCTCTATAAATACCCCCTCTCCATGAGCATTTCCAACACTTAGTCAATTTGCAACTACATGCTGCCACTTTGTGCACTCAACCTATTTGCAATATCATCCA
This sequence comes from Sequoia sempervirens, assembly GCA_007258455.2. Classification (NCBI taxonomy): domain Eukaryota; kingdom Viridiplantae; phylum Streptophyta; class Pinopsida; order Cupressales; family Cupressaceae; genus Sequoia; species Sequoia sempervirens. The sequence goes on along the minus strand of VDFB02036888.1, from coordinate 12,861 downwards.
TTTGCATTTTACATCCAAGCACATAATAGTGATCTTCAATAGAGCCATCAAGGAGCACACAACCAATCCAAGCAAGGGCCAATCAAAGGAGTATCAGCAACAAAGGGGAAGGTAAACTATTTGTCTTACATTATCTACTCTTCTCATTGTTTTATCACTCTCTTTTGGCTAATCTTGAGGTGTTCTTGATATTTTGTTTTTCATAGTTTTTAGTTGTTTTGCTCATTTAGAATAGCATAATATCAAGGGTATACATTTCTGGCACGCCCGGTGGGACCCACAAACGGGCTCCCATATTTTACGTTTCCTGTTGTTTAAGTTTTTGCAGGAACGCGTCGCAGAGGGGCGGCTACGCCCCACTTTTTCCGCAGAGGGGCGGCTACGCCCCACTTTTTCCGCAGAGGGCTGGCTTACACCCCACTTTTTTCATTGTGCTGGCGGGCTGACACCCCAGTATTGACGTACCCATTTTCACTGTAAAGGGCGGCCACGCCCCTGCATGGATAATGCCCATTTCACCAGTGTGCTGGCGGCCATTTCACGTGTTGGCTACACCATTTTTTCATTGGGGCATGGCCATTACCTGTATTGATATCACCATCTTTCACTGCATAATACCACTTCCATTTTTGTCGCATGGGCGGCTACGCCTGCTTTGTCGTGAAGGGCTGGCTACTGCTTTTATCAAGTATACAAGCACACGCCCCCTCGCTTTTGTCGGGCATACGCACGCCTCTATTTTGCTACGTAAAGGCGACGCTCGAAGGTAAAATTGGTGTTCTGATTTCAGATTCAGTTGTTGTTTTCCTTATTAACGTTGTTCTTGCAGAGATACATGTGTTTTGTACTAACCTTTTGTAGCATATTCTTGTGAAGTTGATGGAGAAAGCGGGATAAAATATCTAACATTTACTTGCAAGGCTATCCGTTTGCTCCATTTTCTTCAAAATTATCCTTGCTATTTTCTAAGAACATAGCTTAATTAGGAGTAATATTTGTTGCTTGCTATTTTGTCTCTTTGTGTTACCCTAAGGGAGTAGTATCTTGTTTCTGCTTTCCCCTTGCACTTCATGTGAGCCTGGGGAGTAGTTGGAAGCGGTTATTGCTTTCTTCATAGTGGGACCTGCTTGGGGATTTCATCACCCCAAGGGACGATTCCAACCACGCGTACCGGCGGGGTATACAAAGGGGGGAGAGCGAAAGCTGTACCCCAATCCAGTCACGTCGTAATTGGCGGAGCGTCGAAGCTAGGGTGATACCTAGATAGACGTGAAAAGTTGGTTCGAGCCCTTCAGTATCTCGCTGGGGTTCCCGACTCACGCTTGTGACGGGCTGGTGTTCACGGTTGTGCCTCACGTACCGAGAGTATATCGAGGACTCCCTAGATACCTTGTGCATCCTAGATTAAGACCACTTTGGCCATACCCTTAACACTAATTATAGGGTTGTATTTGTTTGAGAGTGCTTTCTTGTGAAAAAACTAGTGAATTCCTAACAATTTGGCCTTATCATTATCATTTTAAAGTCCTTGCCATAGCCATTTGCATCAAACCAAGCCACTGGTCCACCGCAGAAGTGCAATTACGCCCCTGTTTTTGCTGCAGAAGTGCAATTACGCCCCTGTTTTTGCTGCAGAAGTGCAATTACGCCCCTGTTTTTGCTGCAGAAGTGCAATTACGCCCCTATTTTGCTGCAAAGGTGCAATTACGCCCTCCTGAACACTCGAAATTCCCTCCATTTGGATTCACTTGGCCTTTAGACCTTCATTTCACCATTCCCAACCATTACCTCATCATCCCAAGCATTCGTTTCGTCACTTTAAACCTTCACAAATCTCCATTTATCCCTTTTAAACCTCCATCTCATTATTCCAAACTTTCGTTCAACCATTCTAAATCCCCATACATTCTCCACGATTATCCTTAACTCCCTATTCATTCTAATTTCTTCCTAATCCACCAATCATTTCTTACCATTTGCCTCTCCAAGCACCACCCATAGCCAAACTGTCCTAACCTTGTATTACTAAGTGGTTACCTAAATTGACCATAGCGCTTGAACTTGATTATTAGTCTTTAACTTCAAACCCAATCAATTCGCCTCCATCTTGAGGTGAATTCGGTGTTGCAAGTTATCATCCTCGGCCCAATCAATCCATTCCTAGCTTAAGGTGGATTCGGTGCCGTAATCATCCTATTAATCAATCAAAGCTCTAAGGTTACTAAGGGTAATCTCACGTGATCAAGCTTAAGGTCTTTCCCTCACACCTGTCATAATTCAAATCCAAATCCAATCCAATCTAATCCAATCAAGTCCAATCAAATCCAATCCAATCCAAGTCCAATCCAAATCAAATCCAATCCAATCCAATCCAAATCAAATCCAATCCAAATCAAGTCCAATACAATCTAATCCAATCAAGTCCAATCCAATCCAATCCAATCCAAATCAAATTCAATCCAATCCAAATCAAGTTCAATCAAATCCAATCCAATCCAATCTAATCCAATCAAGTCCAATTAAACCCAATCCAATCCAAATCCAATCCAAATCAAGTCCAATCCAATCCAATCCAATCCAATCCAATCCAATCCAAATCAATCCAATCCAATCCAAATCAAATCCAAGCCAATCCAATCCAAATCTAATCCAATCAAATCCAATCTAATTGATCGAAGTCCAATTAGATCCAATCCACACTCCATCACAATCAAATCATTTGACAAAGGCATTAACCTACTCATCTAGCATTTGCATGCCCGTTCAGACCTGTTCACAAGCAAAGAAGATGGCCGACCTTCAAGCTCAAAATGCCCAATCCAACAATCCTCAAGATCTCAACAACACCTCATCAGATCCCAACAAGGGTACCAACATCTTACATGACCCTCACAATGGTACTTCATCACACTCCAACACTGAGAATCAGAATAACTCACCACATGGAGAAGAGAGCATGGTTAACCAACCTGAACTCACACTTGAGGAACATTTTAGCAATCCTACCAATGTGCAAATGACCGACCGTTTACTTGCAAAGCATGGGGAAGAAATCTTGGCCCACTTGATTGAGAAGGGTGTTAAACCCCCCTCCAATGTTGACTTGCCCAAATATAAGGGTCCCCCATCTCACGTACTCCAAGGGTCCCAAAATGCACCCGAAGGTTCATACTTTTCTAATGTTCCTCCAATTGAGGGTTGGCATCAACCTAAATTTGGCAATGTCGTCCTTTATCAGGTTAATTATCCCCCACATGCTTCGACCTCAGCTATAGGTGGATCCCAGGTGCCCGATCCCAATAATCCTTTCGTTTATGGCATGCCACAAAACATTCCGCAACCTCCGCCATTAACATTAACCGCACCCCCTCCTTTGAACCCACCTACAGTCAATATTGGGGGTACCTCCTTTGCTACATCACTCCCTCCTCCTGGGACCACCAACATACCACCTCAACAGGTTCCCCAATCTACTATCCCGCCTCAAGGCACCCCCAGCTGAACATTCCGAGCGGAACCCAACAACCTCCTTTACAAAGTGTGCCCACACAACCCCCGCCATCTCATCCACAACAACCTATACCCAATACTTTGACCGCTTCACAACAACCATCCTACCAATCACAAGGCAACCCATCTCAACCGCCTACCCAAACCATATCTCCCTTTCTTGCATCCCTTTTGCGTCCAAAGGTCTAACCACAACATAATATCCCACCTCAGTCCATACAACACTCGATGCCGCAACAGCAACCTCCACAACACTACTACCACCATAATCAACAACAATTTCACCAACAACCGTTTTATGCAACCTCCCAACAATCACAACAATACCTTCAATACCAACAGGCCAACATGCAACGTCCCGTCCAAGTCCCTTAGCAACCTACCCCACACCTTCACCAAACAAATTCATATTATGTCCCACAACAACAACCCCCATACCAACAAAACCCCCTACCTTATCATCAAGTCATGCCATCATCCAATCAGCCAAACCCACATTTTAACAATCCAACCCCCTTTCAACAAGATCCCTCATCTTTCTATCATCCATATCCCCCCAACCCACCACCAGCTAGTTCAGACTTGTTGGAAATCAAGGCTGCCCTTAAGGACCTCCAAGCAGGGGGCACAAAACAATCCTTTAAATTTGAAGATATATGCCCATATCCGTTCGATCCATCCATCTCATTGATCCCGTTCCCTAAACACTTCGAGATCCCAAAATTTGACAAGTACAAGGGAGAGAAAGACCCTAAGGCCCACTTGCAAGAGTTTTATGCACAATGTCAAGAAGTCATGTATAATGATAACTATCTCTTACTTCTGTTCCCAAGAAGTCTAGCAAGCCACGCTCTAGATTGGTTTATGACTCTTGAAAAGGGGTCTATAAAAACTTTTGCAGAGTTATCAGAACAGTTTGTCTCCTACTTCTCCTTCAATTTGCGGAAGGATACTGACACTTTAGATCTCTTGAAAGAGAAGCAACGGGATGGAGAAACCTTTACCAGCTACCTCCAACGGTGGCGTGCATTAGCCAGTCGAATGAAAAATCCTTTGAAAGCAAAAAAGACATGGTCACTTTTCAGGTACCACATCCCTACATGGCCCACACAATTTTGTGACTGATAATTGCGGTCACCACCTTCGCTTTATGAGCAGGAAGGACCTATCCTCTGAACGTGCTCCTTATCGCTAAAGTGACAGGACACATTAAAATACGTACTACACAAAAGAACTACTATTCAGAGATAAAATCACCATTTTAAAACAAAACAAAATGTTGAATGATGGAGGACAGACACTCAAACATGTCCAAGGCCAATGCAGATCCTGGCGGGCACAATGCATATCTAACACCATATCGGTAATCATAGGGCACCTCGGTCCCTCAACAACAAACTCAAAGAAACAACAAAACGCCAATATCAAATCAAAGTGAACCCTTGGAGTGTTGTTTCTAATAAATTGTTACAAATCAATTATCCCATCACATATCCTCACAAGTTACCAAAACCATTCGATGGTTCCAAACCCGTTTCCAAGATGGTTTAAAGACACCGTGAGTATCGCGACTCTCATAAAATCAAGGGACACTCGGGAATAAGTGTCGGGTTTAAAAATACGTCCAAGATTCATTGATCGAGGGAGACATCATAAGTTGGACTCCTAGTCAGCCTTCGCCCAATGCCTCAAATCGCAAATCTATCAAACGCTTTTCCCAACTATAGTCAAGGTCCTCGCTTAATCTCCACTCAGTCATCCTGCAAAATAACAAAGCATTCAATAATGTGGACTCTACAAGTGAATATACCCTTCAATGTATGAAGTTATTCATTACATCGAGCAGGTGGAACCCCGAGTGTCCATGATCCACGTTAAAGCCAAAGACCCACAATGTGCTGTGACTACGCGACGAGCCCGCATCACCGTCCCTGCAGCATCCACACCCATCCAATCCGCTCCTGTAAATTCTCAATATAACATTCTTGATCACCTAAGGAAGACCCCCACTCACATATCCATTTTGGATTTGCTTAGGTCTTCCCCGATACATCAAGAGATCCTCAACAAAACCTTGCAGGAAACCCATGTCCCAAACGACATCGACCCCACACAATTCCAAGCTTTGGTGGGACACTTGGCTTTGTCTCACCACCTCCACTTCAACCAAAATGATATGCCCAACATTGGCATCAATCACAACCGCCCCCTACATATCGAAGTCATAATTTCCCGTCATAAAATAAAAAGGGTCTTGGTAGATAATGGCTCCGCCCTTAATCTATGTACTTTGAAATTCATAAAACAGATAGGGTATTCTCAAGCGGACCTAAGCAACCAGATAATTACAATCAAGGCTTATGACAATGCAGAAAGAAATTTGGAAGGCATTATCAGTCTTCCTATACAAGTGGGACCTGTGCTCTAGTATACTACCTGCCATGTCCTTGATCTGGACTTACCGTATAATCTCCTCCTTGGCCGCCCATGGCTCCATGCTATGCAGGCTGTTCCGTCCACATACCACCAATGCCTCAAATTCCCAGTTAATGAACATGAGGTCACCATTTATGCCGACCCCCAACCATTTGAGTATTGTCAAGCTTTAGAAGCATCTTTCCCCCACTTACATTATTGTCCTGGGGTCGAGATGGGGGCCTCCCATCCATCATCCTCTAATCCATCATCCTCCAATCCATCATCTTCCAATCCATCATCCTCCAATCCATCATCCACTATAACCACCAATCCATCATCCACTATAGCCACCGCTCCATCTTCCACTGATCCTATAGTCACAAAAGTTCAGATCATTGACAAAGGGTGTGGTGAGTATGAGATGCATACGGCTCTTAATGTAGCCACCATGCCACCATCGCCACATGAGTATGGTCAACCTCCCCATGCTACCCCAAAGGAAGACAAGACTGTCACCTTCCGTGGCAAAAATATTCCTACCACCACCTTTGTATCTCCAAGTATCAAAACAGATGCGCCAGAAGAAGACATAAGTCAGTGGGTCTACCGCGAAGAGCCCGAACCAGAAACTCCTCTAAAGAAATATTTTTAGGAAAAATATCCTTGGCCAACAAAGTTTGTGGAAAAACATAACTACCAAGGTAGAGGCCTAGGTAAAGAGGAACAAGGGCAATTGCAACCCATTGATACGTCTCTGCTACCAAAAAATGTGGGCATCGGATATGACAGAAAGCAAAAGAGTCCCGCAACATCATCTAATACTTCCAATAGTATCACTGTGGACGATGGCTCATTGGAAGACATACCCGAGGAGGAATCCATCATACATGCATATGATGATGTCGATCACACTGATTTATCCTCCATGTTCGAATGCCTATCTGTTTGCACCATCAGCCTATCCCCTCGTCACCCTGAACTCATTGACTAGGACCTACACAACACCACACCTGTCAGTATGACTACGGACACCTACGTCAACCTTATGGGATTGGGGGAGGATGAACACTCCAGTCGCAAAAATAAAAATCAGAAAAATAAAAAGAGGTCATCCAGTGAAAACCTCCCTGAGGCACTTCCTGACCTAGAAAAAGTAAAAATAAAGGACGCATCTGAAGGCGAAAACCTCGAAGAGGCGCCGGAAGATGGAGATGTTCATCTTCCCCTTATGGGAACTCAGCTATCTGCCAGATCATCTATCCTGATTGAAGAAACGCAAGAAGTTAATTTGGGAACTGCTGAAAATCCGAAGATCACTTATGTAGCCAAGTCACTCTCTGAACAAGAATATCCAATCTTTGCGCAACTACTCCAAGAAGGCATCATCAATTTTGCCTGGTCATATTCAGACATGCCAGGTTTAGATCCTGCTTTAGTGGTTCACCACTTAGATATTCGTCCAGACGCCAAACCCGTCAAGCAAAAACTTCGTAAGATGCATCCGCAAGTTGCATTGTTAGTAAAGAAAGAGCTGGAGAAGTTACTGGATGCAGGTTTCATCAGACCTATTGACTACTCCGAATGGATCTCTAACATAGTGCCGGTTGCTAAACCAAATGGTGACATCTGCCCCATCGCATTTTAGGGATCTCCCAACAAAGCCCCAAAAGACATTTATTTCCTCTTCCTAATATCGACATGTTGGTTTATTTTAACTGCTAGACATGAGATGTTGTCCCTCATGGATGGCTTCTCTGGTTACAACCAGATCCGAATTGCACCTGAAGACCAGCACAAAACTGCCTTCACAACTCCTTGGGGCACCTTCTGCTACAACGTTATGCCCTTCGGTCTCAAAAATGCAGGGGCAACATATCAGAGAGCTATGACCGTTATCTTCCATGATCTTATTCATATCATCATGGAGGACTATGTTGATGACCTATTAGGGAAGTCCAAGACACGAGCAGAACATCCGGCCATTCTGAAGAAGATATTTGAGCGACTAGAGCACTATAAGTTGCGGTTGAATCCAAAGAAGTGTGTCTTTGGGGTTACGTCAAGGAAATTGCTGGGTTTCATAGTCTCCCATAGAGGTATTGAAGTTGATCCTACCAAAGTAAAGGCTATTCTAGACATGCCGCTTCCACGCAATCTAAAAGTGCTAAGGAGCCTGTGGAAAGATGCGGAAGCCTATCCGGACGTCTATAGCCCAACTTGCGAGATAAATGCGTCAACCTTTACTTCATCTTTGAAGAAAGATTCTTACATTCATGGACAAATATAGCGTCGTAAAATGGGTTTTGATAAAAATCAAAGAAATATTTAGCCCATCCTCTGGAATTTCGATGCCTACCATCCTGTGAAAACTCCTCCTCGCTTTATATCTCTCTCGCTACCCCTCATCGCATCCGGGGGCACATTATTGGCTAAAGATGATGAGTCACTCAAAGAAAGGGCAGTCTACTACATCAGCAGAACACTAGTCGGCTATGAGTTAAATTACTCTCCTATGGAAAAAGCGTGCCTTGCGCTGGTCTTCAGTACACAGAAACTCCGACATTACATGCTCCGTCACCCAGTCAAACTAATTGCTAAAATTGATCCTCTGAAATATCTGTTGTCTAGGACCACCTTGAATGGCCGCATGGCCAAATGGGTCATGTTGCTAAGCGAATTTGACATTGAGTATGTAGAGCGCAAAGCTATTAAAGGACAGGTTATTGCTGATCAATTGGCTGAAGCACCACTAGTAGATGCCTACCCAATAGACACTGAATTCCCAGATGAAGGAATCTACACAGTAACAGAAGCACCAACTTGGACGTTATACTTTGATGGATCCTACACTCACAATGGATCTGGGGAAGGAATTCTATTAGTCACCCCTCAAGGTGACTACATCCCAAAATCCTTCAATAGCATTTCCGCACTCAACAATATGTATGGAATTAAGGAAGCTCTCCCTCACCGCCTTAGAATTGCAAAACAAGGGCACATTGGCACATTTGAAAGTCTTCGGAGATCCTCGTTGGTTATCGCATTGTGTTAATGATGAATTTCTACAAAGGATGACAAACTGCTACCCTATAAACGCATGGTGGACGACTTCAAGAAGTATTTCACCTCCATACAGTTTGACCAAATCCCTCGGGTGCAGAATAAAGCAGCAGACGCCATGGCCACTATTGGCTCTTTGATTGACATGCCCAAAGATCGGACAGAGTGTGAGTTTCTGGTCGAACAACTGTTAATCCCTGCGTATGATGTCCCTGACACTGACATGGTGTGCGATATCGTAGGTCCCGCCTCCTCGTGGTACCAAGACATATATACTTACCTCCGTGACAACACCATACCCCCGGAACTTACACGCAACCAACGTAAATCCTTTATCCATCGTTCATCCCGATACATCCGGTGACATCGCTTTATCGCCGCTGTATGATAACCCTCCCGCGATGTCCGGTCGAGACCGGCTCAAACGGTGGCAATGTATACATAGTGGTATTTGTGGGCTCAATAAATGGTATGGTTTCTAGCTAAACTAATCTCTAATGGGCTGGATATTACTGGCCTACAATGGAACATGATGCTTGCGAATTTGTAAAGAAATGTCTTCCATGTCAACAGCATGCGGATTTGGTCCACGCTCCAGCACAAGATCTTCAGCCTCTCCTAGCACCATGGCCGTTCTCTCAATGGGGTTTTGACTTGATTGGAAAGATTCACCCACCATCATCCAACGGCCATACATTCATCATCACTGCAACTGAGTACTTCACCAAATGGGTGGAAGTAATGCCACTCTCCCAAATCACTGGTACTCAAATTTCTAAATTCATCCTCTACCATATTCTCTGCAGATATGGTATCCCCTCCACCATCATTTCTGATAACGGAAAGCCATTTAAAAATCAAGCCATGAAGCACCTATGTGATACCTTCCATATCCAATTATCATTGGTCAACGCCGGCCATCCTCGTGGTAAATCTGGCCAAAGGAAGCAACCAACAAAATCCTCATATTCGCATTCTCAAAAAGGTGGTCAATAAAGTAATCGGACGATTGGCACCTTCACATTCATCCCACTTTGGGTATAACGACATCCATCCGTCAGCATCTCCTCGACAAAGGCCAATCGCACTCAAGTAGTGGCGAGGAGTCAGCTCGCCTTAATCGGGTCGAAGCTCTCATTGAGAATTCCTTTGAAAACCTCATCAGCGAAGAAGATGCTCGTGTCGCTCGGCTTGCACAGCTAGAGTTACTCGATGAACGTAGAATACGGGCCTATGATCATCTACAAGTATACCAAAATCGTCTCAAACGTCATTACAGTAAAAAGGTCCGCCCCAGGCAATTCCAAGTTGGTGAACTTGTACTCAAGGAAAATCACCGCACTCAGCAAGATCGTGACAAGAAAGGCAAATTTGAAGCAAACTGGTTAGGGCCATATATCATAACGGCTAAATATGGATCTGGAGCTTACAGGTTGACTACTCTGGAAGGGGACCCCCTCGACGAACCTGTCAATATTCTACATCTCAAAAGGTTCTACGCTTAAAGTCCGCTTGGTCTACCCTATCAAAAATCAAAAAAATCAAAAAATCAAAAAATCAAAAAAATAAAAAAATAAAATGACAAAAAGATCCAAAAAATAGTAAAGAGAAATAAATCCGTCCTATGGTGAAAACCACCTTGTGGTGGCGCCTTGGATAAGTATGGATGGTGAAAACCTGGTAACAGGCGTCATCCATAAAGGGCTTAATCATTATCTGCCTCGTATCCTAGTGTTATCATCCACACTTCCATCCCCACCCACTTCCGCCTAGGCCGCTTGATATTTGTTGATTGAGCATTGGACGACTCGCCTTACCTATCCCTCATCCTGAGCTTCCTTATATCCCACTTCGAGCTTATGTCTCTCGTCCGTCGATCTGCGTCATCATATAGGATCATCCATCGTGTCGGTCTCCATCTAACTCTCATCCCACTTCCATCTTTTTGTTGAACTACGTTGCCCCTGCGCTTTCACGTAGGCAAGGTTGGTCATTCGATCCTCCCCCGGGGCATTTGTCAATCACGTCTTATGTCCATCATCGGTCCTCATTGTCCTCTTTCCGCTTTATCCATGGTCATTTTCCGTGAACTACGAGGGCTCTGCGCTTTCACATAGGCAAGGCTAATCTTTGATCGGCCCCCGAGCCCCTAGGTCTTTAGGTTTTGTCAGTCCTATGTCTTGTCTCCCTTGTGTGGTGTCATCAAGCTATGCCTTTATCTCGCTGGTTCTTAACAAACAAGACCCATTCGTACCAACGCATCTAATCAATTCCAAATATCCCTTATCATACCGATCTTCTTGCTTAGCATCCATCATCATAGGTCTCAACAGGATGCATCCTTCCTAACAGACCTCATCACGCCCATCCATCCCATTGATCCTATGGCAAAGGATGTTTGAAATTGATTATGATCTTTTTGATGCTTTTGGTTTTTGTTTACCATTTGAGCTCCCTATCATCCCTTGTCAAGGCCACCATGATCCATCATATTATGGCGTGTTTTGGCGGGTCCACATAGGGGCATATCTTGATCTTTTCTTTTGTTGTGTCTGCTTGGTTGTCCCGCATAGTACCCACCGAGATCCTCGAGGTCTTGTGTTATGCTGGACATCCTTTTTGTGCTTGTGGTTATCTTAATACCGGACCCAAGCAAGGCCTTCGTGACTTTGCGGTATCGGGATAGCCTTCTTGTCTGGCGTGTCTGTCTCATGCATTAGACACTAATCTACCTTGGTCCTCTGTACCTTGGTGTATCGTGTCCTATGCTATAGCAAAAACCAGTGCTCCAAAGATGGCAAAATTGAATTAGGATTGCATTTTTCATAATCACTGCATTAACACTCGCCCTATGGTTTTTGGTTGTGCAAATATTCTCCCCCTTTTTTCCATTCTTCTCAGGATACTGATACCGTTTGACAGATGCCAAATGACATCCACCTTCACCGTTCCTCCATACCCACCTTTCATTACCATGACAGTTCTTATCGACATTTATGGCCGTGTGTTACCTGCATCAAGTGCTAGGACCATATATCCATCGCTACCTGCATCACCATAAGTTAGATCCATACATACATCACCACCTGCATCACAAAGTGTTAGACACATAATATATGGCATATATATACAAAGTTCATATAAAAATCCATCATACATACATGATAAATAAGTCAACTAGGCATGCAAACCATCATGAATCCCATAGGTACACATATACATCACCATTCGCATCCACAACAACATTCATTACATAAGTGCATAATCCCTATCATTCACATAAACATTTCAATAAATCAAAATGCATAAGCACAAGTGAAATTATCCATTATCCATATATACATCTCTTCACCCACATGAACATCTCATATCATAGAACATGAATAAACCAACACATGAGAACATCCATCCATGTAAACATATAGTACCATATACGCATGCATATAATCATCCATCATAAACAAAAACATACTACATGGTGTCAATAAGAACTGTCTCATATCAAAATACTATCACATCTATCCCATGACCATCATACATATATATATATATATCCCTCATATGACAAAGTACAAAATCCAGAGATATCAAACATCTCTGATCTCTGTCAATACATCCTACAAAAACCATCGGGCATCTGTCAAAAAACTCGATAGCCTGTCACCTCCCAAATGAGCTCCCCACGTCTGATCTCTGTGGAGACTCAGGTCCTGTCCCTCTGCCTGGTGAAAAACCTGGTGAATCACTATACCCACGGGTCCGTGTCCCCAATGACTGCGACGGCGCTGGCATCTGAGGTGTCTGCCTGATATAGCGGAATCTCCGCTGTGCTGGATCAGGAACTGCATCATAATACGCTGCCATCCAGAACCC
>VDFB02036887.1:58875-94900 GCA_007258455.2 Sequoia sempervirens | reverse complement strand
GCAAGAGGGAACATAAAAACAAGTCAATGCACAACCATACAAATGAACACCAAGATTTTTACGTGGAAAACCAAAAATGGGAAAAACCATGATTAGCGTTAAATCACAATATATTATATTCAGATACAAAATATTGTGGGGCTTATTGCCAGGACTCACTATCCTTAAAAAGGCTCACTACCTAAGTACAAAATATGGCTAACCACCAAGATACAATGATAGTGGCTCATTACCAAAAGATTGAACTGATAGGATACACCTTTAATGTGCAAGGTTTAGTTCCACTGAAGCTCAGAATAAGAAGTACTACCTCACACAATAGTCGATCAATAAAACTATAATGATCACAACTGATAAAGCATTTAGGCTCTGATCTTCTCCTCTATTCACATTTACTTCTCCTTCTCGCTCTAACACCCTAATCACTTCTATCTTTCATCTTATATATTTACAAGTATATCTTATCCATCAATTAGGTTGGCCTAATTAGATGAACACAGAATATTCAAAACCTTCTTTTTTGGCACCATATTAGATTTAAACATTTTATCCACATAGTGCATTATACCAAGTCGACTATCATCCAAAAAACATAAATTGTCTTTATAATATATTGCATTCACTAAGTCGGTGAAGGCTAAGACACAATTCTCAAACCAAAAAATAATCCTCAAAGAAAACACCTTCAGGATCTGAGAACACACTAATTTCCCATCATACTACCAACAAGGAGACTATCTACAAAAATACAACATAAGAGTGTTCACCTTAGTAGAATGTGGAGCCTCCCACACAGTATGCCAAACATAGAGCAATACTAGAATATAGACTTAAGCTTTGTCAGGGATAAATCTCTATGCACAATAAAAGATGTCTCAAGATCTAGGATATGGTTTTCTAAGTGAGTCAAGAAAACATGGTTCAGAGATTAGAGTCATATCAAATCTTGCAATGAATTTCAAACTCAAATGCCAACACATTGATCCATCACAAAAGTGTATTACCGACAAAGAACAACTTCTGATAAACCAAGCATACTTCCCATATAGTTATCATCATGTTGACATGATTGACAACATAGGAACAACCAACACAACCATCCATACTTCATGCTCATGTTGCAAATCTTCCAACAATCCCCCCCTTTGGAATTGATGGAAACATGCATGACAAGAACATTTTCCAATATATTGCAACTTAATATTCTGACTACTCCCCTATGAAAACTATTCTTCACAAAAAAAATTTCCCTATGTCTCTCTATCTCTTTATCTATCCCCCTTTGACATCAATGAAAAAGGGATGGGTTTGGTATATATGTAAATATGCATCAAAATGTAACCATAACAATATGAACACAACCTTGAATTAACCAAAAGAAGAACCTATGAGACTCTCCAGGATAGCCTTCTACGATGCCTTACCTTCTTCCCATGAACCTTTTCAACTAACAAGAGTCTTGTAAAATGGCTCAAGCTTAGTTAAGGACTCTACACCATATATTAAAGTATTGGGACTAAGATTAATCTCTAACAATTGACCAATACAACCAAGAGCACTAGAAAAAAAAGTATGTTTGAGTTTAATCATGTATCTAAGTGCCACAAATTTCTTGATAACATTTGTCCTTCAATCTTGTAGAGATAAGAGTTTGTCCTGAAGCTACATAATGTAGGACCACCTCTGATTATCTTTATCTTCTACTTACCTATATGTATCTGCCTAAGTGCTCAACTGGGACTCACTCATCCTTATCTCTTTTCTCATATCCTGTGTACTGCCAGATAAATCTAGGAAAAAAGAAAAGTACTTCCTATCCCTCTTTTTCACAACCTTGTTCATTCTCCAATTCATTAATTACATGACTACGTGCATTCTCACATTTTCCTTTGATATCTTCCAAATTTCCTTCATCAGACCTAATTCCAACAAACATTTCAAGTCTAGAGATGTAGACCTTCAAAGAATTAATCATGCTATAGAGATTCTCCACAACATAAATAGATGAATCAAAATTAGCATTGAGAATAACATTCTACAATTCTTCTAAGGCTTTCTTAATATTTATTCTTTCATGCTCATCTTCAAGCTCACTTTCTTCAACACCTTCTTGCTTAACAACACTCTTCCTTTTCTTCCATGTTCTAGTCATGCTACTGGAGGTACCTTCTACATTGAGATCCTTAGGGCTTTCCAAAAGAAAATTAGCATATTTATCAACTTCAGCCTTTGACACTTCATAATCCAAATTAGATATCCAAACTAACCTTGATTCAACTACTTCCATGTGAAAAAAATTTGTAGACACAAGAAAATTTATTCTTCTAGAGTATCTTTCCACAACAATTACTGAAGTCCTAAAACTTTTATTCAACTTCATCTAAAATGTTCCAAATAATGCAACAAGGATAGACTCTTGCGAATCTAAACTACCAAGATTTATCATTAAGTTCTTGATTTGATAGGAAATAGGCTCTAAATTTAACCATTCTATCCTTCCTATTACCAATGGGGAGAAAATGTTTATTGTTAGGGAATAGGGGTTCACCTTAGTCAAACCCCATTTTGGTAATTAAACCCTATGATGAAACATTGAAACATGAAATGATGATAACTTGTATGACGAATCTGCAATCTAGCATGAAGTGGCATTAAGGAATGTAGATCTTGATCTTGAACTTTGATATGAAAAAATGCTTGAATAGGATCTCCAATCCTACATCAACATATTACCTCAACAACATGCAAGATGAACTATTCCTTTCACATGATGAATTGGATCTTTGATTTCTACAATAAACTCTAATAATCTACCCTTGAATGCCTTATTGAATGCTCCTGAATGTTGTATAATTCTCTTGTGAAATTGCTCTTATGATAACTTGAATTTGCTAGGTCTTAGGTGAAACTATGTAAAATAATCTTCTATTTATACTTAACATTAAAGTTCCTGAAATTCAGATAACACAAGCTAAAATTGGATCTACAATTTGAAATCACTAAAATCCCGCCAAGAATATGTTCCAAAAGGGGTTTCCTAAGTTAAAGATGATCCATTCGCCATGGGGTGAATGGGTCCGAGCATACTTAACTAGGACCTATTTCAAGAGATGTGAAATAACATGCCAAAAGGGGGTCCTATGGAAAATGGGTCCTAGCATACTTAACTAGGACCTATTTTAGGAGATGTGAACTAACATGCCAAAGGTGGTCCTAGGACCTACTGGGAACCCATTCACTAGGTGTTGAATGAGTCCTAGGTCACTATCCTAGGACATGTCCTTTGCAAAATTAAGTATTGCATAATTTCATTTAAGAGCGTTGGGTTTTATCCCTCAAAAAATGTAATAAATAAGGCTTGGACTTGAATTTAAGGGGCCAACGAAGCTCGAATTAACATAAATTAATTAATAAAGCCCTAGATTAGTATGAGAGTGTAAAGAAACACTTTAAAAAACCATAAATAAGGAATCATTAAGTTTATTTTATCATTAATTATTTATTCCCAAATCAAGAGTGAAAAATGGTTACTTTTTTCAATGCTATACCATCAAAATTCAAAAAAATCAAAAACATCAAAATCCAAAAAAAATGAAAAGTGTTAAAATATCCCAAAAAAAAGTCTATTTAAATCTATCTCATCAAACTATGTTGCCTATGCCTTCACATAGGCAAGGCCATCATTTATGAGCTTGTGGGGCATTAGGTTAGACCTTTAGGTTTTGTCATAATCAATTTTTGATCCATAATAAATAATCCATAGTCAAAGCTGGTCGAACTATGTTTCCTCTACACTTTACGTATGCAAGGCCATTATTGATGAGCCCTTGAGTCATTAGGCAGTTCCTTAGGGTTTTCATAACAAGGTCTTCATCCATCCCAATCATCAATCTCAGAATAAATTGCCTCTTGCTAAGTTTAACATTTTGAGCACACAAAATTAGTTGTCAAACAAGAGAACTAAGCTTATCCAAATAGTGAAATGACAAGCAAACTATCTAGTCAATCTTTAGCCAAATAGATCAATTTCTCAAACACAGTTCTACCAAAACATCAACATCAAACATCAAATGAAAACAAATCATAAATTCTTATCATCTATCGAATAGTCTTATATGGAGTGTTGCATTGTTGAGACCAAACTAAGCACCTTATATGACATGTTGCATCTCTCATGTTTTTTTATAGAGAAAATGATTGTAAATAGTTGAAAATCCAAGTTGAAAATGTGACAAAAATTATGACCTACAAGACCTAGTTTGATATGGAATTTTTTTATTATTTTCAAATGAAACTTTATATGATCTAAATGATATTCAAAATGACTATGTTTTTTGTATTTTCAAATTTAAAGAATGCAAACAATGCAATTCTAAAACCTTAGATGAGATGGGAACTTGAATGAAAACTAAGACACTTGAAATGAGATACAATTCAATGAAAATGAGTGCAAATGAATGCAAGATATAATCTAAGATGAAAAGAGAGACTCTAAAATTAGATAACTACAATTCTCAAGAAGTCTAGTTCACCAAAATGAAACATAGAGAAAGAGGGGGTATCACAAATGAGGTTAATCAAATAGATAAAACTAATTTTTCATTTGATGTTTCATTTAATTATGAGGGTAATAATGGATGAATAAACATCTGAAAACAAACCTAACTGATATAACAGTAAAAATTTAGGTTTCAAGATGGTAAAATGATGTGTACCTATTACAAAAAGTGATTTTTCAAGCTTCACTGAGAACTCATTCACCAAGTGGTGAATGGGTCCTTGCTAGCAATCTGGAAAATTAATTTTTGGGGTTTGTTCTTTAATGTTTGTGCTCCAAGATCCTAGGTGTTCAGCGCCTAGAAATTAGAAATAAATTCTACATGTCTTAGTTTCCATTATCTTGCAAGAAAGATGACAACTTTTATAACTTTACAACTTTGACAACTTTTGTTCTCTACCTAATCTTAAACCTAAAACCTTCAATCACACATCAAAGAGGAGAAAATTTTTATTGTTAGGGAATAGGGGTTCACCATATTCAAACCCCATTTTGATAATTAAACCTTATGATGAAACATTGAAACATGAAATGATGATACCTTGGATGAAATCTTGTATGACGAATCTAAAATATAGCATGAAGTGGCATTAAGGAATGTAGATCTTGATCTTGACATTTGATATGAAACAATTCTTAAATAGGATCTCCAATGCTACATCAACTTATTAACTCAACAACATACAAGATGCACTATTCCTTTGACATGTTGAATTCGATCTTTGATTGCTACAATAAACTCTAATAATCTACCCTTGAATGCCTTCATGAATTCTCTTGTTAAACTACTCTTATGATAGCTTGAATTTACTAGGTCTTAGGTAAAACTATGTAAAATAACCTTCTATTTATACTTAACATTAAATCCTGAAGTTCAAATAACACAAGCCAAAATCAGATCTAGGATTTGAAATCACTAAAATCCCATGAAGAATATGTTCCAAAAGGGGTTTCCTAAGTTAGGGATGATCCATTCGCCATGGGGTGAATGGGTCCTAGCATACTTAACCAGGACCTATTTCGAGAGATGTGAAATAACATGCCAAAAGGGGGTCCTATAGTGAATGGGTCCTAGCATACTTAACTAGGACCTATTTTGGGAGATGTGAAATAACATGCCAAAAGGGGGTCCTCGGACCTAGTGGGGACCCCTTCACTAGGTGGTGAGTGGGTACTAGGTCACTCACTATCCTAGGACACATTCCTTGTAAAATTAAGTATTGTGTAATTTCATTTAAAAGCATCAAGTTTTATCCCTCAAAAAATGTAAGAAATAAGGCTTGGATTCAAATTTAAGGGGCCAATGAAGCTCGTATTAACATCAATTAATTATTAAAGCCCTAGATTAGTATGAGAGTGTAAAGAAACACTTTAAAAAACCATAAATAAGGCATCACTAAGTTTATTTTATCATTAATTATTCATTCCCAAATCAAGTGTGAAAAAGGGTTACTTTTTTCAATGCTACACCATCAAAATAAAACAAAATTAAAAACATCAAAATTGAATAAAAATGAAAAGTGTTAAAATATCCAAAAAAAAATCTATTTCAACCTATCTCATTGAACTATGTTGCTTATGCCTTCACATAGGCAAGGCCATCATTTATGATCCCATGGGGCATTAGGTTAGACCTTTAGGTTTTGTCATAATCAATTTTTGATCCATAATAAATAATCCATAGTCAGAGTCGGTCCAACTATGTTGTCTCTACACTTTACATAGGCAAGGCCATTATCGATGAGCCCCTGAGTCATTAGGGAGTCCCTTAGGGTTTTCATAACAAGGTCTTCATCCATCCCAATCATCCATCTCACAATAAATTGTCTCTTGCTAAGTTTAACATTTTGAGCATACAAAAGTAGTTATCAAACAAGAGAACTAAGCTTATCCAAATAGTAAAATGACAAGAAAACTATCCAATCAATCTTCAGCTAAATAGATCAATTTCTTAAACATAGTTCTACAAAAACATCAGCATCAAACATCAAACAAAAAAAAATCATAAATCCTTATCATCCACCAAATAGTCTTATATGGAGTGTTTCATTGTCGAAACCAAACTAAGCGCCTTATACGACATGTTGCATCTCTCAAATTTTTTATAGAGAAAATGATTGTAAACAGTTGAAAATGCAAGTGAAATGTGAGTTGAAAATGTGACAAAAATTATGACCTACAAGACCTAGTTTGATATGCAATTTTTTTTAATTTTCAAATGAAAGTTTATATGATCTAAATGATATTCAAAATGACTACTTTTTTTGTATTTTCAAATTTAAAGAATGAAAACAATGCAATTCTAAAACCCTAGATGAGATAGAAACTTGAATGCAAACCAAGACACCTTAAATGAGATACAATTTAATGCAAATGAGTGCAAATGAATGCAAGATATAATCTAAGATGAAAATCAAGACTCTAAAATTAGAAAACTTCAATTCTCAAGAAGTCTAGTTCACCAAAATGAAACATAGAGAAAGAGGGGGTATCACGAATGAGGTTAATCAAATAGATACAACTACTTTTTGATTTGATGTTTCATTCAATTATGAGGGTAATAATGGATGAATAAACATCAGAAAAAAAAAACCTAACTGATATAACAATAAAAATTTAGGTTTCAAGATGGTAAAATGATGTGTACCTATTACAAAAAGTGATATTTAAAGCTTCACTGAGAACTCATTCACCAAGTGGTGAATGGGTTCTTGCTAGGGTAATTGAAAATTAATTGATGGGTTTTGTTCTTCGATGTTTGTGCTGCAAGATCCTAGGTGTTTAGCTCCTTAAAATTAGAAATAAATTCTACATGTTTTCATTTCCATTATCTTGCAAGAAAGATGACAACTTTTATAACTTTACAACTTTGAAAACTTTTGTTCTCCACCTAATCTTCAACCTAAAACCTTCAATCACAAATCAAAGAGGAGAAAATGTTTATTTTTAGGGAATAGGGGTTCACCTTAGTCAAACCCCATTTCAATGGTAATTAAACCTTATCATGAAACATTGAAACATGAAATGATGATACCTTTGATGAACTCTTTAATGATGAATCTGCAATCGAGCATGAAGTGGCATTAAGGAATGTAGATCTTGATCTTGAAATTTGATATGAAACAATGCTTGAATAGGATCTCCAATGCTACATCAACATATTATCTCAATAACATGCAAGATGCATTATTCCTTTGACATGTTGAATTGGATCTTTGATTGCTACAATAAACTCTAATAATCTACCCTTCAATGCCTTCTTGAATTCTCTTGAATGCTCTATAATGCTCTTGTGAAACTGCTCTTATGATAACTTGAATTTTCTAGGTATTAGGTGAAACTATGCAATATAACCTTCTATTTATACTTAACATTAAATCCTGAAATTCAAATATCACAAGCCAAAATCCGATCTAGGATTTGAAATCACTAAAATCCCTGCAAGAATATGTTCCAAAGGTGTTTCCTAAGTTAAGGATGATCCATTCACCATGGGGTGAATGGATCTGAGCATACTTAACTAGGACCTATTTTGAGAGATGTGAAATAACATTCCAAAAGGGGGTCCTATGGAAAATGGGTCCTAGCATACAAAACTATGACCTATTTCGGGAGATGTGAAATAACATTTCAAAAGGGGGTCCTAGGACCTAGTGGGGACCCATTCATTAGGTGGAGAATGGGTCCTAGGTCACTATCCTAGGACACATTCCTTGCAAAATTAAGTATTGTGTAATTTCATTTAAGAGCATCAAGTTTTATCCCTTAAAAAATGTAATAAATATGGCTTGGATTTGAATATAAGAGGCCAATTAAGCTCAAATTAACATCAATTAATTAATAAAGCCCTAGATTTTTATGGGAGTGCAAAGAAAAACTTTAAAAAACCATAATTAAGGCATCATTAAGTATATGTTATCATTAATTATTCATTACCAAATCAAGGGTATGTGCAGGATCATCATGGAAAAATAGGCCCTTACGTGGCGAAAAATTTAGAAAAATAAAAGTTAGGCAACTTGACGTAAAAATTTAAATAAGTTATCTATATTATTTTAAAAAAAATGTAAGAATAGAATCTGTAGCAAAATTCAATGTACTTTTTAAACTACTAGGTTTATTTAATAAAAATAAAATCTGTTTGGTGAGAATTTGAAATTTCAATGCAGTAGTACTTAATTTCAAGGATAAAATAAGAAGCAGGTGTCTGTCTGACCACCCTAACCACAATAAAATGACAATATTCTCTTATATGATTTTAGATATAAGTAGAGGACTCATGTCCTGATGTGATGCATATTTTTTTGTAATTTTTTTCCAAGTAAATAATTAATTATGAATTTTTTATTACAACTTTTAAAAAATATAAAAACTTGTATATGTCTGACCACCTTAATTTGGTCAAAACTTCATGAAATTCAAATCTTTTTTTTTAATCCTATAGTATGAAGAGCATAGAATGTAACTATCTTTGGATTCAAAAAATGTGATATATTTAAAGCTATAGATTTTTCAAATCAACCTATCAATCAAGACTTTAGTTTTAATTCAAATAGAAAATGAATAATAATTATTTATTAAATTCAAAGTAAAGCATAATTTATATTGGCACTGGAAAGTTGAGAATATCCTTTAAAAAGCCTTTTTGTTTCATCAAATTTGGATTAAAAAAAGGCCATCAGCAACATACCCTACACATACCCATCATATCACCACTTTTTTGACCATCATGATCCTGCACATACCCTCAAGTGTGAATAAGCGTTACTTTTTTCAATGCTACACCATCAAAATAAAAAAAAATCAAAAGCATCAAAATCCAAAAAAAATGAAAAGTGTTAAAATATCCCAAAAAAAAGTCTATTTCAATCTATCTCATCAAACTATGTTGCATATTCCTTCACATAGGCAAGGCCATCATTTATGATCCCATGGGGCATTAGGTTAGACCTTTAGGTTTTTTCATAATCAAATTTTTATCCATAATAAATAATCCATAGTTAGAGTTGGTCGAACTATGTAGTCTCTACACTTTACGTAGGCAAGGCCATTATCGATGAGCCCTCAAGTCATTAGGGAGTCCCTTAGGGTTTTCATAACAATATCTTCATCCATCCCAATCATCCATCTTACAATAAATTGTCTCCTACTAAGTTTAACATTTTGAGCACACAAAAGTAGTTATCAAACAAGAGAAATGAGCTTATCCAAATAGTGAAACGACAAGCAAACTATCCAATCAATCTTCAGCCAAATAGATCAATTTCTTAAACATAGTTCTACCAAAACATCAGCATCAAACATCAAAGAACACGAAATCATAAATCCTTATCATCTATCAAATAGTCTTATATGGAGTGTTGCATTGTCAAAACCAGACTAAGCACCTTATACGACATGTTGCATCTCTCAATTTTTTCATACAAATTATTCCATACTCAAAACTAGACTAAATCCATCATTAGTCTTATATGAGGTGTACCATTCCTGAAACCAGATGTTATCATTATCCAAAACCTGATCATACAAAAAATCATTGGAAAATGATCTAAATGGTTGTTGACCCTATTGCTCTATTTTGTTTCTATATTTTTTATCGATTTATCTTCAGTCATGTTACTATGTAGCTTGAGGATGTCCCATGAAGGATTTAGTGGAGTGATGATGACCATGACCTTATTCTCTCTGATTTCTATTTGTGGTTTGCATTTTCAATATGACTGGGGCAACTTGATTCATTGTGTGTGATTAGGGTTCCATTCTCCATAATCAAAACATCCTATGAAAATGAAAGGTCATCTAATGCTTTCTTGCATAAGAACTAACATGCTTTGTGGTTACTTCCTCCCATATTCTAACAAAGATTAGTGGTTACTAGTTTGGTTCATGGTATTCCTTTTTTGTCACATGTATTTTTAGCAAGGGATAACATATCACACCTTGGTCTATGCCATATCTTGGTGTTTTATGTCCATTACCATAATAATTTCTATAATGATAATTATGCAATCAAATAGGAGCTTGATCATTTGTTAGCAAGATCTCAAGATAGCAAGTCACAATTCATATGTTTCTTGTCTTTCATTTTGTTCCTCATCACTCTTTTCTCTTCCACGTGGTACTAACATCCCATCCATTCATCCCTAGATCAACTTTTGAGCCTAGTTTTCATCACCAATGCATTTGCACCTACCAAATTACCTTATGGGTAAACTTGCCAAAAAAAATTGGACTTTTTGGAAAATTTTCAATTTTCCCGAGGGGGCATCATCCTATCCTACATATGTCAGGGATACTAGGTCATCTCCTAGGCCAAATTTTCTTGATTATTCTTTGACACAACACTCAAAATTGTATTTTATTAAAGAGGGGAAAAATGTACACACTAAAAAATGTCCTAATCCTGCAATCAACATTTTATTACTAATTCACCTTCTTCCATGTATAATTAGATTTTTTTTAATTATTTAATTATTTCCTAATCTGATAATTATTCTATTAATTAAATTATTCTTAATTTTTTAATTAATTCACTTTATCCTTACTCCTCGATTAATTTAAATAAATATTAAATTTATTTAATTTATGTCACTAATTATCCCTTTTCCCTTTATAATTAAATAAATTCTTATTTATTTAATTATTTATTTTTTATTTTCCTCTATAATTAAATAATTTTTTAAATTATTTAATTATTCATTAGATTTTTCCCTCCATAATTAAATAATAATTTTTTTTATTTAATTTTTTCTCTTTTTTATCCACTCTCTATTAAATAATTATTTTAATTACTTAATATTTAGCATTCCACCTCTTCTTCTATAATTAAATAATATTTTTTATAATTTAATTATTCATCTCACCATTCCCTAAATTAAATAAACATTTTTAACTTTTTCTATCTAAACCCTATCTCTTATTCCAATTTCTTCGATCGTGGTCCCTTCTTCCTATACTTCTCTATTTTCCTCTCAATTATTCTCATCTAATGATCACCATACATCATCTCTCAATCCTAGTCCTTCATTTGAATTGAATTTCTTTAAAATCATACTGTCATCCTCATTTTAAGGTTAACCACTGTGTCACCAAAAAATGTATAGTTGACATTTTTATGCTCACTTGAGTCTCTCTTAAAGACTTCGGCTTGATTTTACCTAGATTTAATGTTGTAATGTGGCCAACATGCTCACATTAGGTCTTGGACCCTTAAAAATCATTAAGACTTCTAGGATGTCATGTAAAAGTGTTGTGAAGTGTTGTAACCTACTTTCACACTTTTCTACGACCCTTTCATCATAATTCACTTAAATATCTCCTTTTTATCACTTACGAAATATTATTTCAAAGTGTTGTAAAGAGTTGTAACAAACTCTCATGCTTTTCTACACTTGTCATCACTAATTCAACCCTTTCTCATGTTTAAATGACCCTTTAATACACTTTTTGGTCATACTTAAGTGCATTTTTGAGGATATTCCCATTACACATCATTTAATGCACTTTAATTTCCAAAACCTAGTAAAATTTCCCTGGTGGGACCAATTCGCCACCTGGGGTGACTTAGTTCCACTGGACACAAAAATCAAAATAATTTTAATTTCTTGGCGGGATTTTATTCGCTTACCCTTGAGGTCAGCCTGTGATGTGTTGTTTTTAGGAAATTTAGGAAAATAAAGTATAAATAAGGTTTTTTCCTCTTATTTTAACCCCCATTCATTAAAGCATTCATTCACTTAATAAATTCATCAATTCACTCAAGCATTCAAGCACTCTAAGCATAATCAAGTCATCCATTGGAGCACATCATTGCATATCTTTAGATTTATACATCAAGGGTTTGGTAAGTTTATGACATTGCATGTTGTTTATTTATCATTCTCTTCATATTTCATTTCATTATATAGGGTTTGATTACCAAAGTGGGGTTTGACCAAGGCAAACCCCTATACTCTAACCCTTAACCCTTTTTTCCCTCTTTGCATCTGTGTTTGTAGACTTTGTATATAAAATTTTCAAAGAGTTCGGTGTCAAAAAGTGGTCAACAATATATCAAAGTCAAAAAATCCCTAATCGAAGTTAGGAGACTCTTTTCAGTCTATTTATTCCAAAATCAGGATAGGACACATATCAAAAAGCAAGTGTAGACCGAGAACTACAAAATCCTGTTATGAAATTCTAGAAATCTCCAGGTGGACTAAGTCACCATTTGTGGTGAATTAGTCCCACTATCAGGCCTAAAAATTGATTTTCACATTTCTAGACACCCATTTGGCAGATTCCTGTTCTGGCAAATTTTCCCTAAAACTAGACTAAGTCACCTAGCTTGGCGTAAGTGTCACATTCAACATTTCTAGTCAACTCTGTAGGATTCTAGAGCCTCTCTACATCATAGTCTAGATTCCACATGCACCTCTCCAGTTTTGTTCAATTATTTCATCTTTTGCTTGCATGTTTGGGTGTTTTTGCATACATCACTGTATTTTACAACACTTTGCATTTCTTAGGTTTAGCATCAATAAATCATCCCTTTTACATTAATCTTGAGTGTAGACATTATTATTTTGGTCCCAATCTTTCTCCTTTTAGGTGAAAAAACCTAGAAGGAGCTTAAAGCATTTGGGCACCAAAATCATTGTCCACAACCACAATCTTCAATATTTTTCTATCATTATCTTGATATCTAAGGCCATTTTGCATTGACATCAAGATTATCGAGTACATTTCATACTACAAATCTGAGAACAAACAAAGTAAAATGGAGAAGAGAAATGGAAGTGAATCGACTATGGCATACGAATTGATATTTATTGCTTCATTATTCTAATTTCTATTATATAATATGTGATTCATTGTTTCATTAGGGTCTTGTTAGCTTGAATTAGATATTTTTTTGGTTGCAATTATTGATTCATACTTATTCCCTTAATTCTATGCCAATCTACACTAGCTTTCACATTTCACTTACTATTGGAACACAAACCAACTAAGGTTTAATGATTACCTAATTATGTCAAAAGAGAGCTTATATGCTAGGGTTTGGTTTCATTTTTGTAAAGAGGAAATATTTGGTGTGTGTAATTGGTCACATAGACAAAAATAAAAGTTTACAAAAATAGATACAAATTTAGAATGGTAGAGGAGTACCTATAGATGAATTTTGAGCGTAAAATGGAGGGATAGGGGAATGGACAACCTAGTTTGGTTGTTTTGAATTATTTAGATTCTAGATCACTCTCATGCAATCTTCTCTTTTCTCTCCACTACCTTGTTGAAAAAATATCAAAATCTAACTTGCACACATGAAAAGAGGGGAAAGGTTGTGCTATATAGGATTTTCATCAGTAAAACCCTAGTGTTGGTGTTCCCACCTCCACAAAAATTATGATGGTATGAATCACATTTCCTCATGGGGATAGAGATAAAGTAAAAAAAAAAAAATTTAATAAATGTAATGATTGTTGATGCTTAAAAAATTAACTCTAAGTGCAAGCAACATCCTATGGGAAGCTTTATAGATGTTGGACTGAATTTGCTATCTGTGAAGCAACCTATGAGATTTTAGAAGTTAGATCTTCAAATGTTTCTGGGGGAAAGGGGAAGAAGGAAAAGTATGAAAACTGAAAGTAAAGTGAACTAATGAAATGCGACAGAATTACTTTTGTGTCTATTCCTAACTAGCAAAATATATATTAAAACCTTTAAAACATTGCAGATAGTTTGAAAGATCACATGCATGATTTAAGGCCTACAATATTCTCAAAACATTACTCTATAGAACCAAAGATCAGAAATAACAAATAGCTATTGATTTCATGCATTTTGACATAGAACACCACATCCTCTTCATTTTTAGGTGGAGAACACACTACAAATTTTGTAGGGAATAGTATAAAATATTCTCTCCTTCCTACGAGGGTCAGGTGCTAAGGTATTAGAAACAAAAATAAAAAAATTCGCTATCTCTATTCACAACTACAATTTTACAATCTATTTTCTTTGGAAATAGTTAACTAATCAAAATTTGAGATAGAGCCCCTTTTCAAATATCAAACTCCCAAATATATAGAAATCATGGCCTTGCATGGATGAGGCTTTCAAGACAAAGAAAAAATTACATCTCTAGATCCTCTTAGGTGTAGTGTAGAAAAATGTATCCCTTTTACATTTTCATACTTAATTTGGAACTAATGTTAATTTGGACTTAATTGTGCATTATTTTACTGTTGAAAAATGTATTTATTTACACTTTCACATGTATTTAGGACTCCTTTAATTAATTGGGCTTAATTTTACCTTAATTGTCCCTTTAATTCATTTTTCAAGCCTATTTTATTACATTTTCTGAGGAAACCCAAAATTCATTAGTGCATTAACATAAAACTTTATTATGAGCAATGTGGGTCCTAGGATTACGGACCTAGGACCCATTCGCCCATGGGAGAATGGGTCCTCCCTTAGACCTAGGACCTAAATTTAAATTATGTTTTTGGTGGTATTTTAACATATTCAAATCTATATTCAGATGTCGACTTGTGATATTTGAATTTCAGGAAATTAAGGATACATACCTACAAATATAAGGCTATTTCACTATGTTTCACCTACAAAATCTAAGAGTTTTCATGCAAGTTTTCAAGAGCTAAAGTTGGTGATCAAGATCATTTCAAGAGTAATTCAGGACATTAAAAGGAAATTTATTCAAGGTTTATTGCAACAATCAAGATCCATTTATCATATCAAAGTTTTCTTGCATCATTCATGTTATTGGAGCTAATATGGTGATGTAGGTTTCAAGATCCATTCAAACATTCAAGGTCATTATTTCAAGCAAGATTCAAGGTTCAAGATCCAAATCTATTAAAGTCATTTCATTCAAGTTGTAGATCTACATTCCAAGGTTTATTCAAGGGTTTTTTGAGTGGTAATATTGCTTTTTTCATTCTTCATTCCCTCTTTCATGTTTCATTTCATTTCAAGGTTTAATTACCAAAACGAGGTTTCACCAAGGAAAACACCCATTGACCAAAAACAAAACATTTTTCCCTCTTGATTTGTGCTTGCAGATTTAGGTGGAAGAAATCATGAAGATCTATTGAGAAAATTTTGGAGAACTTGTCAAAGTTGCAAAAGTTGTCATAAAAATTTTCATCTCACAAAAACTCATCTATAGAGTTTATTTCTAGCTTTCTGAACCTAAAACCTAGGAAAATTGGAAGACTAAGATATATAGAAGAGGCTCCAAAATTTGTAGAAGAACCCTAACTCAAGACCCATTCACCCCTGGGCGAATGAGTCCTAGATCAACTTCGGAAAATAAATTTTAGTGAATTGGACATATTTTTATACCCTTCTCTTATCTGCATTATCTTTTTTAGCTATGTTAGTATTAAGTTTAATCTTGTTATTCCAAGTGTTAGATTGCATTTTGGAGTTAGTTTACTAATTTTTAGTTTTTCTCCCCAAAGTGTTGTTTGAATAGGACCCCCATCCTAACACAAAAAGGAAATCTGTAGATTCACCCCTTGAGTTGACTCACCTAAGGGTTGTAATTCAATTATTTGTGTGGATCTCATTTCCTAATGAAATTGAGGAAGATAGGTCTATCATAACACTATTTCTTGTCATTCCCATTGATGATGAACGCAATTTTTTATTTTTATTTTGGTGAACCCGACCTTTGATCATTACATTTTTCTGATTTTTGAGCTCATTTTCACCATAGATCTAGATCTTGCATTAATTTTCATTGCATTGCATTGAATTGAATTCAATCTAGGGTTGCTTAACATGAATTAGTTTGTATCTCGTTTAGGGTTTTAGGATTTCATTTTTGCATCCTTTAAAATCTGAAAAATACAAAAAATCAAACATTTTGCAAAGCATTTACATAACATTACATCATCATTCATTTGAATTTGAAAATTGAATCAAAATTACGCATCAAATTAGGTCTCAAAGTTTCTCATTTAGTCATATTTTTCACTTTCATTCAAGCTTAATTTCACAAAAATATGAAAATATAAATCACTATCTAAAATCAGAATCTAGAAACCACAAGAATCAACTCATAAATTTGTAAATTCATTTTTCAAAAGCCTAAGATAGGACCCATTTGTACATGGGTGAATGAGTCCCTAATCAGGGTTGTTTCCTAAATTTTAGAGCATTAAAACCTCTATTTTTGTATTATGTTTTGATGTTTTTAATTTTTTGTTTTAGTTTGTAAAATTTTTTTTCCTTGGAACTAATCATATTAAGCTTAAATGGATAAATTTAGTGCTTTTTTTCAATTCAAATTCGCATTTACAAGATATCATTTTCAAGTTTTTACATAGCTTAATCAAAAAATTATCTTGTTTAGAATCTAAAAATTTATTTTATATATTTGCATTGCACTTTACATCCTAGGTTATTTCATTACATTTCACCTTCTATCCATTTTGAGTACACATTGAGTTTGTGAATCTTGTATGAGATTCACAACTTGGTTTCCTATTAGCAATATTGTTGTGAGATGTAGTTTGAGACTCATGTCATCCCAGGATACACCATTTTCCATGGATCTTGGGTTTTCTAACTCTTTCACTCATAGTGTTGATACTAATTAACCCTCTGTGGACCATATCTTTCATACCACATTTCCAATGACTTCCCTACCCACAACTAATATGCATGATGTTGAAATAATGGTCGTCAATGTCCCATAAGAGAACATAAGAAGGATAGATGAAGAAATAGAAAAATTGCAAAACTTTGCGACTTCTGAAAACATTCCTAGTAGTGCCATTCCTGCTTTAGATAATGTGAGGAAAATTCTTGAAGATAAACATTGGAATAAAAATTTCATATCATTAATAAATATTTCCCTACCATGACTAGTTGTGCTCAAGCTTTAGGGTATAATCAAAGTCAAGGTGGAAATTCAATTCCTACTTCCACAACCCTTACCTATATTCCTACCTACACTAGTACTCATGTTACTACAACCATCCAACCTACTAGTTGAAATGACAAAAACGGTCCACCAAATCCCCCCTAGAGCATGAGCTTGGGTTTTTAGGGTCTAAACCTATTTCCATCAACTTTCACTAAAGGAAACCCTAGGGATCTCAATCCAAATCTAGAAATGGGGAAAGAGATCTTGCAATAGGGTATCCTCGAGTATGATTAAGAACTAAAGAGGGGTTCACCACCAAGCTAGGGCTTGGAAATACTAGTAATATGCAAGACCTAATTATGAAACTTAATGATATGCAAGACTTGAATAAAGGACCTAAAAATGATTGTAAAAAAAACAAGCTATAAAAGTATAGAGGGGCACCTAGAAACCTCTTGAAGCTTGAATGGAGATTTGAAATGCTGAAAATATTGAAATTAATGTATGATGGGACTCATATGCCAATCTAGGATATTTAGTCCCAGGTTAAGGTCTCTAGGCAGGAACAGAGATTTGGCAAAGATATATCTGGAACACCTAAAAACTGCAAATTTCACTATACTGGGACTCATATGCCAGAAGTGGCATATCAATCCAGTCTGACTTTTTGGAGAATCATGACTTGAATCTGCTCTTCAATCTCTACTATGTCTTCTCAATCTAGTTTCTAGGTCTGAATTGATGAATTCTACTCTGTAGAGGTCTTCCAATGATCTTGTAGGTGATGTGACAATTTTGACAACCTTGAACACTTGACAACTTATTTCCAATCTTGCTCCTCAATGTATCTTCAACCTAGGTCTACAAATCACACACTAAAGAGAGGGAAAAATGTTGTTTTGTTAGTTGAAAGGGGTTTTCCTTGGTCAAACCCAATTTTGGTAATAAAACCTTGTAATTAAATCAAATAGAAAGAAGGAATGATGAGTGAATAAGATATGTTGGAACTCACCAAACCCTAGAAATTTTTTTTGCAAGCATGTATGAAATGGCTCCAATGGATGTAGATCTTGAGTCTTGCTTGAATGTGATAGATCTTGACTTGAATGCCTACTTGAATCATCAAAACCCTACATCACAAATGTTAGCTCAAAAAAAATATGATGTATGATGACTTTGACATGATGGTTGATGCTTGAATAATGCTATAAAACACTTGATAATCATCTTTTAAAGGCTCTTGAATGCTCTTGTAAACACTTGAATGCTCTTGTAAACTCTAATTTTCTATTAGGAATTCTCTTATGAAATTTTTATCTTGTTAGATTAAAATGAGTGGAATAACCTTGTATTTATATTTGTTTATGCCAAATTTCTTAAACAAGTCGAAATTAGAGCTAGGAGGATAAAATCCCGCCAAGAATTTGAATTAAATCTGATTTTGGGCCACATGGGACTCATATGCTAGAAGTGAATTTGTCTCCATTATATACTATTAAACACTTGACTGATCTATTAGTTCTCATTTCAACCAAAAATCTAAACTACTTAAATACACTAAAAACATCAACTTTTATTTTAAGAATATACACCCACACCTTTGTGGAGTAGTCATATATAAATGTCACAAAATATGACAATCCTCCAAAGGAAACTATACAGGATGGTCCCCAAACATCTAAATGAATATAATCTAGAATACCCTTACTTGTATGACTACCTACTTTAATCTTCTCTCTAGATTGCTTCCAATAAACATAATTCTTGCATAAAATTCAAATTGAAATATTTTATATTTGGAAGTAACTTATGGTTTAACAGTATCTTCAACCCTTTCTTACACATATGATCCAATTATTGATGTCATAAATTAGTAGATTCATTTTTTCCTCAAATATCATTGTGGCTTCATTTATTACAATACTCCCTTCTAGCTTGTAAATTTTTCAAATATTTTTAGCCTCCATGAGCTCAAAAATCACCATGTACACTTTTAGTGATCCACCTTGACTTGTAAATTTATAGCCTCCCAAATTTCAAATTCTTAAGGATTTTTTTTTTAGTTTTGGTACTTGTCTTATCTCTATTAATTTCCTCACAATACCATCAAATGTTTAAATATTAATTCTCCCAATCCCAAAAGTCTTAAAAGAAACATTATTTTCCATGAGAACAACACTTCCATCAATATCTTGGTAAGAATAAAACCAATTCTTTTATGGAAAAAAGTTATTAGAAGCGCCAAAATCTAATAGACCTTCCACATGGTACTGTAAGGAATTATAAATAGATAAAACTTCATCAAATGTACCTAAAATTTTCTCAATCGGATTTATTTCCTTTTTGGATTCATCAGTTATTTCTTTCCTCTTCCAACAATCTTTCCTAAGATACCATGACATATTACAGTACCAAAAATTTTCCTTACCCTTTTTCTCTTTTAACGTAGATCTGGATGTACCTCTCAAATCTTCCCATTTTTCAGTGGGTTGACCTCTA
The DNA here is from genome assembly GCA_007258455.2 of Sequoia sempervirens. Classification (NCBI taxonomy): domain Eukaryota; kingdom Viridiplantae; phylum Streptophyta; class Pinopsida; order Cupressales; family Cupressaceae; genus Sequoia; species Sequoia sempervirens. The sequence continues at coordinate 74,963 of VDFB02036887.1, read as the reverse complement.
ACTACCATTGCTTCTGATGTGGAGGTTTCTATGATAGGTTCCCTCTACACCTCTTCAAATAATAGAGCTCCCAAAATAGAATCAAATTCAAGGGTGCCAGCTATGTTAAACCTAATAAAAGTGACGAAGTCATTCTAGGATTTGAGAAATGAACACAAGAACATAACTGTGATGTCCTAATATTTTAATTTTACAACCATACTAGCTATTTGACATACACGAGTGTTGAAAATATTTAAATGATCAACAATTTTTATACCAACTTTCATTCGCAAACTATACAATTGCCTCTTCAAGTATATCTAATTTGTAAGGGATTTTATCATATAAAGACTCCATTTTATTCCATAAGCCTTGTGTTGTTTCCTCTCCAACAATATTGAAAATAGCATCGTCTGTTAAACACAACCAAATTTTGCTAAGAGCTCTTTTATCTAGATCCTCCCAATCCTCATTAATCATATTTACATATTTCTTTGGCTTTCCTATGAATGTTTTGTGCAATACTTGTTGCACTAACAAATCATGCATGTTGAGCTTCCATAGCTCAAAATTATTCTTCTCATTGAATTTCTTCACCTCGAACCTTGCATTCAAAATCTTCGCCATTTGATGCTACAAAAAAAAAATCCTAACACAGACACTGCAAAATAACTACTGTGATACCACTTGTGGAAATGGAAATGTAAAACCTACAAACCAAATAATATTGTAGCACAACTTAGTTGCAAGGAAATAATGAGGAAAATATTCAATAGAATAAAAAAATAATATACAATCTACACAAATTTACATGGTAAAACCTTGACATACTATCAATGAAACATCCACTTATTGCTCAGAGATATTAATTACAATCTCCGCACAACTATTATTTTATAATTACAATTCATTAAAATTATTTTTCCTTCAAGACAACAAGATATATATAATATCTTCAATCTCTGTCAAACTTATAAAAAACCAGATTTATTTTATTGCTTTGTTTTAATTGTTTTATATTTTTGTTTTATTTCTTTATCTTTTCTAAAGATGAGATTTTTTTTTACTGCTATTTTATTGTTCTCATCATCCAACAAGAACCGGGTGATATTATCTTAAAACTCTCCTTTAGAATTTAGGATATAGGATTAAGAATAGCCATATTGATATGTTCAAGAATTTTAGTGGGAGATGTAAATCTATCTGTCTTGAGGTAGAATAGGCTAAGAATTCTAACCATATTCCAATACAACTTCTTGGATTCATGAGGGAGAACACCGGGTTCCAATAAGTTCCTCAATAGTTTTTGAGTAATTTGGTATAAGGTTTTTCTAATCCTCTCAGTAGTCATCACTGGATATTCTTTCATGAACAATGTCACGTAGTTCAGCTTTCCTTCCTTGGCCTCTCTCTAAAAAACATATGAAGTATTTAGTTACTCTACTTAGCATTGGGTGGAGATTAAATTTACTAAAGTATTTATATGGTATGACCTTGTTGTGGTAAGCATTAGTACCTTGAAGCTCTACATTTCATTTAAAAGGTGACCACAAATATTGGAAAGTTCCATAAGACTATTGTACTCATGGTGGTGGATGGTTTGTTCTTAAAGCTTAGGCCCTAAAAAATAGAGTGTTATAAGAACAATCGGTTATAAAGCATCTGATACTTTTCAATTTTCTAGGTACTCCTGCATGGATGGTATATATCCAATTTTTTCCCACTCAACCTCTTTCATCATTGACATCACTAACCTGTACCACTAAAAAAGGCACAAAGAAGATTTCATGGATTCTTCTAATGTTCAACCCTTTTCAAAATAATATTTGTTTGGAAGTATGATATATATATATATATATATATAGAAATAATCTTCGTTTGGCAGTATGATATATATACAAAAATATATATTTAAGCAAATATATCCACAATTTCCCTTAAATGATTGCTAACATCTCGACCTTGGAAAGTACAGGAATTTTGGGCAATATTATTGATAGTGTTATATAGTGTAGAGAACAAAATTTTGACAGTATCTAAAAATCTATTTACCCCTTTTGAATTCCAATTGCAAAACATTAGAAAGAAGTGCATCATGACTCTTCTCTAGATATACACATTTTGACTTTCATGGCCTAGATAAGACCAGAGCTTTAATTAGGCCTATAAAATTTCTCTACATGGAGATTTGCAATGGAAATAATCTTTAAATGCAATGCACTATTTGTACTGTTATGATGGTCATGGTAAAATTACTTCTTAACAACTTCAAGAAAGTATTGAACAAACCCTTATTTCTCAATGAAACTGATTATAATCTTCACATAGTTGTTTTTGATAAAGGGGTAAAACGGGTTTTACAGGGACCCAAAACCACAAAGTTTACAAAGATAAAAAAGGATATTAAAATCCATAAAAAAACACCAGCTGCCCAAAAGGTTAAGACAGAGCAAGCAGCAAACAATCGTAACAGATCAAAAAGGTCAAGCAAAAAGGGCCAGCAGAGTAGAAAACAAGAAATCGGCCATAGTTAACCAAGAGTCTTGAGGACAAACTCTGTTTCCACCTCCAAATTTTGCATATCATGAACACCCTTTTTAAAAATTTGAATCATCTTCGGAGTAGGGGGAGCCTTTCTCTTCATATTGGCTCTGGTTCTCTTAGAAATCCCAACATCCATATCCTAGCTTTTATCATTGGTTTGCTCCAGATCCACCACCAGAGACCCCTGATGGGCTCTATCTAACCTCTCAGTCATATTATTAATAATAATGGCGTTGTATCTAGCCATTCAGTTGTTTTGTTCTGCAATGATTTTGATGGTGTTTCTCATATTCTCAATCTCAATTTCAATATTTATGTTTTTGTCAACTTGGTACCGAGTTTCTTTACTGAGACCAGGGTCACCTCTATCCTCATCTTTCTTTTCCATTGCAGCAATCTTGGCACCTAGCTCTTCCAGCTTGCTTTGAAGGGCCCAATTTTTTATCTTAATCTCATTAATTTCATTGAATTTCCATTTCAAAAATTTGAAATAGGAATCAACATTAGTTTTGGCTAAATTTAGAATATCTAAGGAGGGGTCCCTTCCAGTATTAAGACAAGTTTTATCAGGTTCAAGAGTAATAGGGGAGCCGTCTCTAGTAGAATTTTCCAACAAAGGTTCAACACTTGACTTAGAATTATTGGCACCAAACTCCTCAGATTCAGGGGAATCTTTAGAATAGTAAACCAGGTTTTTAGCTTTGGGGTTCTTATCAGCAAGACTGGTCTTGAGGGAAGGGCTTCTAGGCTCAAACGCAGCTTGAGCTTTATCAGAAGAAGGGGTAGGGTTTTTTTTGCCAGAAAGGGCAGCATGCGGGCTAAGGACAGTTCTAGCCGGACTTAAACTGGGCAAATACTTCTAGCAACTCGGCTCAGTGTCATCATCCTCAGAAGCAGGGAGGGTTTCTAGATTAGTGGGAGCAGGCATATTTTGATAGTGCTCAACAATCAACCTAATTAGCACAGTATGCAGGATAGGGAATCTTCTAGGGTTTTTCATATGATCAACCAAGCTTTTCCTCAGAGAACAAAAAAGGTAATAGGGGAGCGAAACCCTTACCTTGTAGTAGAAGTGATTGAGCAAAGCGAAGTGGTAGCCATAAACCCTGGTGAAGCTCCCGTCCACCGTAATGTATTCCATGATGACCCATAAGACCTTTCTCCAAAGGGATTTTATGGTGTCGACATCGAAGTAGCTGTTAGCTATTTTCACAAGATTTAGCCTTTCTTTTTCTTTTTTAGGAAATCTGACAACATCGTCGTCTAAGAAAACCCTGTCCCTAAAGAACTTCTTCCCTTCAGTCGATAAACCTGTCACTTTTTCTATCAAATTTTCATTAAGCTCCACATTCCTTCCAAATAGGGTAAGGTTACCATTATTCCAATTTTTCATAAAAAGGTCTATAGCCGCCTGATTGGAGCCATGGATCTTCTCTAGGAAAGGGAGTAACCCGCCACTTTTGACTTTATCCCAAACCTTAACATTTTTAGTGTGCACCACAAAGCTATCTGGCTCGATTCTTTTCCTGTCACCTCCCATCCTAGCCAACACAGTGGGGCAGACACAGTTGAAATCTTTCCTAAAATTGGCCTCGCCAAATCTGAGAACCCACAAACCGTGGGGAGCTTCCTTGCAACCTAAGCCACTGAGCTCGGTCCCATACAATCTAATGATTGTGATGTGATAGATCCAATCTGTCCTCATTAAAGGGATGACCCATGTCTTGTCCATGTAATTTATCATAATTTAATAGAGCACAAACATTATAATTTAGATCACTAACATTAAGCCAGGTGCGCAAATCATTACTCCTAACTCCTTCATTAGCAAAAAAACCGGCAACCGCATTGACTTCTCTATAATCATGTGATATTTTCACTTTATCAAATTTAGTCAAAGTCAAGATGGCATCATTAATCCAAGATTTTATTGTCCATGAGGGGGGAGACTTACCACAGAGGTAGTCAATTATATTTTTGGAGTCACCTTCAAGCCAAAGATTTCTAAAGTTGAGACTTTGGGCTAAATTTATTATGTGAAAAGCACCAGCCGCCTTTACTAAGTGATTGGTTTGGGTGTCGAGAGGAGAGGTCGTCACACCAAGGAAATTTCCACAGGAATCCCTTAAGACACCACAATAGCCCGCTGCCCCCGGGTTACCTTTAGCCGCACCATCAAAGTTAGCTTTGACCCATCCATTAGGTGGTAAAGACTAGCGAACACCCTCTCTATCTTTCTTGTCTTTCTTTGGAGCACAAAGCAAATCCAGACTAATGTTCCATTCCATAGCAACAATAAGGTCATAGGAAGAAAATCCTACTTTCTCCAACAATCCAACTTTCTGGGGCAAAACCTTGAAATTTTCCTTCAAGAATCTAACAATTTTATCAAAAACAATATCAACAGAAGCTTCTATATCTCTGTAAATTCTATTGTTGTGTTCTTTCCAAAGACCCCAAGCAACATGAGGGAAAGAGAAATCCCATAAAAACCTAAGCATTGGATTTTTAGTCGGGGATTTCCATTGAAGGAAGAAGTCTTCAATGGATGAAGGAAAAACCCAAGAAAGATGCCACAGTCTAATAATTTTTTCCCAAATAGCAGTAGCAAAGGAGCAATGAAGGAACAAATGACACACAGATTCAGCCTCTGACTTACAAAGAGAGCATCTATTAGATATTTGAAATCCACGTTTGCAAAGGTTATCAATCATGAGCACCTTGTTCTGGAGAAGGATCCAGAAAAAAATGTTGATTTTAGGTATCAAATGTTTGAGCCAAGCTTTTGACTAGAAAGGAGGTGAGTCATGAGATGAAGTAATCCTAGCGAAGGTAGATGAAACAAAATAATTACCCGAGGGTTAGTCAAACCAGACAATACAATCATCCACCTGGACAGAGCATAGTCTAACAACCAGCAAAGAAGATTGAATAGGAGCAAGAGCCTGACTAACAATACCTAGATCCACCCATTTACCATTCACTATGTAGTCTTTCACATAAGAGCCGAAACGGGCCTTGAAATTCTTAGCCCACTCACTAAAGGGATTGGTTTTTAAAAGAGGCTCCTTGAAAAGCCATCTATCCTCCCAAAATCTGGTGTGGTTTCCGCTTCTCACCTGCCAACCAGTTCCAAAATCCACAATATTCTTACCATTGATTAGATTATTCCAGTAGGTAGAACCTCTAGGAAGAAGGTGGGAGTCCTAAATAATAAAGGAACGGTTATTTGCTAAATATTTGCTAGCCATGATATCTATCCATTCTCCTGAACAAGAAAAGATTCTCCATATTTGTTTAGCTAAAATGATTTTGTTAACCATTCTGATTCTTATAAGACCTAATCCTCCGGCCTTTTTAGGTTTACAAACCAGATTCCATCCAATTAAAGGAAGTCTTTTTTTTTCTTCAACACCCGGCCAAAGAAATCTTTTTTGAATCTTTTCGATAGCATCAGCAAATTTAGCAGGAATCTTGAAGAGGCTCAAGGCATAGATAGGAAAATTCTAGAGCGAGGCTTTGAGGAGTTGAAGTTTTCCCGCTTGACTTAACAGAGCTCCTTTCCAACCAGCAAGCTTCTTGCTAAATCTTTCAACCAACGAAAGCCAAAAAGAGTCAAGAGGTTTAAGGCTTAAGGGTAGCCCAAGATAGGTTGTAGGTAAGGAGTCCACCCTGCAATCCAAAATTCTGGCAATTTTGGTCTGTCTATTATCCGGCATGTTGAAGAAGAACAGAGAACTTTTTTGATTGTTGATGCTCTTCAATTATAATTCATTACAATGATTTTTCATTCAAGCCAACAATATATATATAATATCTTCAACCTATGTCAAATGTAGAAAAAAATAGCTTTGTATTATTGCTTTGTTTTTATTGTCTTGACCGTTTTATCTTTTTATTTTATTTCTTTATCTTTTCTAAAGATAATATTTTTATTTATTTCTATTTTATTGTTGTCATTATCCAACAATCTCCACCTTGATAACAATTTACCTAATATTTTCCAATGCACACTCATCACCTTTCATGCAAGATAAGAGAAGTCAAACTCCACTTCAACTTCTCTAACCGTGCTAGTTTTATAAAAATGCCTGCACAATTTTCTAGTGTATGAACTTTCTCAAGAGTGATTCTACCTCCATCAATAATTTTTCTTATAAAATGATATTTAATCGCAACATATGCTTAGTCCTACTATGATAAGCTATATTTTTAGTCAAATGTATAGCACTTTGACTATCACAAAATACAATCACCTGGTCTTAAACTTTTCCAAACTCACCCAAAAGACCCTTCAACCAAATTTCCTTTTTTCCATGCATGTGAGACAATCATATACTATTCCTCAGTAATGGATAAATCAACTATTTCTTGAAGCTTTGACATCCAACAAATAGGTCCTCTTATAGGAGTAAAGACATAACCTGATGTAGAACTCCTTTTTTCAAAATCACCTATAAAATCTAAATCAACATAACCACAAACTAAACCACTACAACCATCAAAAGTGATACAATAATCACTTGTTCCTCTAAGATACTGAAGCACCCATTTCATTGTTGCCCAATGCTCTTTACTTGGATTTTCCATGTATCTACTGAAAGGAAATAACTACATATGAAATATATGGTCTTGTACATCCCATCACATACATTAAACCTCCTATTGTATTAGCGTACAATACATGAGACATGTAATCTTTTTCTTCTTTATTACTAGGACATAAGCTTGAAGAAATCTTAAAATGAGAAGCTAAAGGGATATTTATTGGTTTCACATTCATCATATCAAACCTTATGGGGATATTCTCCACATACTTCTACTATGATAACCAAAGTTTTTCCTATTCCCTATCTCCATGTATGTCCATGCCCAAAATTTGTTTTGTTTGTCCTAGATCCTTCATATCAAAATTCCAAGCTACCTAAGCCTTTAACCCATTTATCTCAACTATTCTTTTTCTTGCTAAAATAATATCACAAACATAATATACCAAGATAATGATAAACAATAATTTTGAAACTTTTAAAGTAAACACAATGGTCATACTCACTTCTTGAAACTTTTTGGCTCACCATGAAGGAATCAAACTTCTTGTACCATTGCTCGGGAGACTGTTTTAGGGTATACAATGAATTTTTGAGTTTGCAAATTCTTATTACAATCTTGAACAAACCATTATGTTTGTTCTATATATATCTCCTCATCAAAATCTCCATGAAAAAATGTTGTTTTAACATATAATTGCTCCAACTTAGGATCAAGTAAAGCAACAATTGCTAAAACAAGCTGAATAGAAACTAGCTTAACAACTGGTGAAAATTTTTCATGAAAATAAGTACCTTCCTTTTTCTACTAGGCTTTCTTTGTAACTTTCAAATTTATCATCAACACCCTTCTTCAATTTGGAGACCCATTTGCAACCAACAAATTTCCTACCATTTGAGAATTCTACAAGGTCCCATGTTTTATTCTTCTCCAAGGCATTTATTTCTTCTTTCATTTCTATTTTCCATTTAACATTTTTATCGGGCCATCTATTGCTTCCTAATAATAACTAGGTTCCCCATCATTACAAATCAAATTAATAGATGAAAAAAATCATCATACCTTTTTTGTGGATTTCTGACCTATGTAGATCTCATTAGATCTAGTTATGGAATTTCCCCATTTTCTTGTAGATTTTTTGCATTCTTATCTTTTTCTTCGAAAGCTTCTTTTGGCTCCCTATTTTTTTAGATGGATGAGTTTCCAATTGAATTTATTGATGTTGAGGTACTTGTTCATGTTTCAAATTAACTTTTACTAGATATCTAAATTTATGAGAGGAGATTCATCAAATATTACATCTATACTAATAATGACTTTGTGGGTAGTAGGATACCACAATCTGTATACCTTAATTCCATCACCATAACCAAAAAAGATACATTTCTTAGATTTGGGGATAATTTATAACATTGATATTTTGAAATAAGATAATATGCATCACAAGAAATATATATATATATATGAATAATCACAAGAATGAACTGTGATTACCTCTTTGAGAATCTTACAATCTATTGCAATTGATGGTGATTGATTTACTAGACAACATGTTGTAGAGATTACTTCTACCCACAACTCTTATTTCAACTTTTTATTACTGAGCATCTTCTTTTCTCTCTCTAGAAGATTCCTATTCATGCATTCAACAAAACCATTTTTTCTAAGGCGTGTAAACAATAGTTTTGGGTGATCCCACAAAGCTGGTTTACAATTTCTGGGAGATTCTATTTTTTGCTGAAATCACATATTTCTAGAAAATATAATTATTTAAGCCTTTAAAGGTTTCATTTAAATCATTCCAATTGAAGATGATTTGATCAAACTACCTTTGATCAAACCTACTTGGATAGAACCCCGCTAGTTTTAAACCATACCTATAACAGAGTTTCCTTTACACCTATCAAAATGATGATAAAAAACAACTTTAGATTTACCTTTTGGGGGATCAAATGAATTCATTTGAAATTTTGTTTTTGTAAGTATGTATTCCTTATTATAAGCTTCCCAAAAAGTATAATTTTAAATATATTTAATTTCATTATTATATTTATTTTTTATTTCTTGCGAATGTAGGTTTTTCACCGAAAATCAAACTCGTTGTTCTACACATGTGGAAAAATAGAAGATTGTCAATTTTTTTTTTTGAAAAATATGAGTGCACCAGATATTGAAGTCGTTGATCCAACAAAAAAAATTTGAATTTTGATACATACAAAAATAGTTACGCGTTATACGGTCACACTATGTCTAAATTGTAATTGATTTGACTTTGAAGCAGTTAAAGAAAAATAATTCAATAACCTTGCCTATCTGGCAAGTGGAAGCACACTAGATATCGAGTTACAAATATAAATTCCGAAAGAATTAGAATTTTTTATCCTTCATGGAAAAAGTTATGCCTTATATGGTGGTACATCACTTTTTTAAAAATGTTGTTTTCTAAAAAACTAGTTTTCGAGGAGATGGAAAAATAAAGTGCAATTTGGAGTTAAAATTTTTTGTAAAAAAATATATTTAGAATCTATAGAAAAATGTCAACTCTGGTTTGCATCATCTTCAAATTAGATCGCAGTTTAGCCACTATAGGTGCTGAAAGTGTGAAGATTTAGTTAAAAATTATTTTAGTGTCCATTTTGGCCAAAAATTGTAAACCACTATTGTGGGATCACCCTTTTATGCCTTTCAATCCCAACTTCCTTGCAATGATTTTTTAATTCCAAAGTTGTGAACTCATCTCCATTATTTTTTCTTAAAAACTTGTTTAATCTGTCAGTTCCCTTTTCAACCAAAACTCTAAACTGCTTAAATACACTAAACAAATCAAATTTTCTTTTAAGAATATAGACACACACCTTTCTTGAATAGTCATATATAAATGTCACAAAATATGATGATTCTCCAAAAAAACTATAGGGGATGGTCCCCAAACATCTAAATGAATATAATATAGAGTACCCTTACTTGTATGAATACCTCTTTAAACTTTTGTCTAGACTGCTTCCAATAAACACAACGCTTGCAAAAATTCAAATTCAAATATTGTAGATCTAGAAGTAACTTACGATTTAACAGTACCTTCAACACTTTCTTGCTCATATTACCCAATTGTTGATGTCATAAATAATTCTATTCATTTTTCTCTCAGATACCACCATAGCTTCATTTATTACAATACTTCCTTCTAGCTTGTAAAGGTTTCTAATATTTGTAGCCTTCAAGACCACAAAAATTCCCTTGGACACTTTCAATGATCCACCTTGACTTGTAAATTTATAGCCCCAAAATCCAAAATTCTTACGGAAATTAAATTCTTTTTGCATTTTGGTGCATGTCTTACCTTTGTTAATATCCTCACAATACCATCAAACACTTTAATATTAATGCTCCCAATCCCAAGAGTTCTACAAGAAACATTATTTCCCATAAGAACAACACCACCATTAATATCTTAGTAAGAAATAAATCAATTCTTATGTGGAAACAAGTGATTAGAAGCACCAAAATTTTATAACCATTCCTCATGATACTATAAGGAATTACAAATAGATAAAACTTCATCAACCATACCCAAACTTATCTCGACTGGATTTGCTTCCTTTTTGGAGTCATCACTCTCTTCTTTCCTCTTCCAATAGTCATTCCTAAGATGCCCTGACATATTATAGTAACAACAATTTTCCTTACTCTTTTTACCTTTTGACTTCTAGATCTGGATGTACCTCTCGAATCTTCCCCTTTTTCTATGGATTGACCTATAACCGCCATTGCTTCTAATGTGGAGGTTTCTATGCTAAATTTCCTCTATAACTCTTTAGACAATAAAACTCCCAGAATAGAATCAAATTCAAGGGTGTCAGTTGTGCTAAAGCTAATGGAAGTGACTAAGTGATTCCAAGATTTAGGCAATGAACACAATAACATAACTACCTTGTCCTCATCTTCAACTAAGTTCATACCCATACTAGCTACTTGACATATAAGAGTATTGAAAATATTTAAATGATCAACAATTTCTATACCTTCTTTCTTTTGCAAACTATACAATTGCCTCTTCAAGTAGATTTGATTTGTGGAGGATTGCCATATAAAGACTCCATTTTACTCCATATTCCAGTTGTTGTTTCCTCTCCAACAATATTGAAAATAAAATCCTGTTAGAGTAAAAGGTTTATTTCACTTAATTAGTTTAATTAAGTCACCTTTTATTCCTTTCTTAAGATTCACTTATGCATTGTATGTATTTAATAATTATTTTAATTATTAAATACATTTCCCCTTTAGGGTTTCTCTAGGGTTGCACATTCTCATTTTATAAGGATTGTTCTTTGTAATTATTCACTCTCTCTCTGAATAATATACTCTCAATTTTTAGAGCCATTATTACTTTGCTTCGAATAACTTCTTCTGTGACAGGTTATTTGCATGTAGGTGTTCTTTGGGATCTGTGAGGTTGGCTTTCTCAACTTCAACATGGTATTAGAACTCTAGATCTACGACTATCTATTCATTTTTTGAAGATTTCAACTTACAGAGTTTTCTTCTACGTAAGGGTTTCAGAAAGGAAATTTTTCTTGTGGATCTAGGGGCCGCCTAATTTTCTGGGCATTTTTGGACAAAACGAACCTCGCCATTAAGTTCGCAGCATCCAAAAATCCCTATTTTCATATAAAATATTACCAATTTGGCTACAGTCGACCAAAAAGGTAAAAAAATAATTGCCCCAAGGCCATATGGCCTCAAGGCACAAATTTAGAGGTGAAATTTTAATAAAAAAATCAAATAAATTACAAAAAACCCAACGTTTTTATTTATTTATTTTCCTATGCAGCCAGTATAAAAGGTGGCCGCCACCCACCTGCCACCCAACGGCCACCCTTATTCCACCTGCCAACCACTTTGGGAAGTGATGCCACCATAGGTCCGTTGGCTTCCTTCCCGCCACTAAAGTCTTAACCCCCTTTGCCCAGCCTTTGGTCATATTGGAGCCCAGGCACCTGCACTCAGTCCTGCCACTAGGTTTAGCCCTCACCATGGTTCTATTAGGAACCAAGGGCTCCACCACCAAGCCTCAGACCCTAGCCCCCTGGTCGCTGAGAGGACTGGGGGCCGAAAACTTTTAGCCCCCAGGGCTTGAAGGAGGCCTAATTGGGCATTTTCAGGTGTTTTAAATAAATCGGGCATAAAATGGGCATACGGTCTTCTTTTTCGAAAATGAGATACCATTGCAAAGCTAACTCCTACATCGTTCTAGTGGTGTAGGTTTTGTTACCTGATTTTTCCATTTTGATGTTTTTTTCTCAGTCAGAGTTAGAACTTGCTTTTTGCACTCCCGGGGGCATAACTTTTGTATCCAGACTCTATTTTGCACAAACGAATAGGCATTGGAAAGGTATTCAAGTTCTCTCTTTATATATGCAATTTATTTTTCCATAATCTACCCCAAGTACATTTTATTCAGTATTTTGTATTTTCACACTTCTATCAACTACTTAGATGTTTTGGCACCTGGAAAGGATCTGTTTACATGAGATGGAATATTTTTATCTACTTTATCAATACTGAGGGTTTTAGTCTCTAATTTTTTCAGGTGAGTGAGTATCATGGGTTTTTCTATTCATCCTTTTGTGATCAACCTGGATAAGGACAATTATGAGTCTTGGCATCATGGCATCCTGACACATCTCAGGTGGCTTGGTCTTTTACCTCATTTGTGTGGACTCATACCTACACCAGACACATCAAGGAGTTTATCAGCATGGGTTATTATTCGAGATCATATTGTAGGGGTTATTGGTTGTAGTGTTGATTTTGACACTTTGTGTGCTTTATCTAACATTCATTGTCCTCACACACTTTGGCAACATCTTTGGGAGATTTTTGGAGACTCTAATATCTCTCCATTCCTAGAGAATCCCGTTGTAGATTGTCTCATCCCTCTTGCAGATGTAGATTTCATACCGTATGATAACCATACTCTAGAGGAGCTTGAGTATATCACAGGTCTTGCATGTGATGATGGTTCAAAGACTTGTATTCATGTTCCCACTCTTCAGATTGAGACTAAATCAACATCTCCTATTGTTCCTAATCAGTTTGAAATCACCACATCTTTGGCGCCTATTAATTCAATGCAATAGGACATCATACATCTTCCAGACATAGCTACTTGGGATTCGTATCTTGCAGACATATCATCCATGTTTGTAGAGTCCTATATTGCAGATATGGAGGATTACTTTGAGGACATTCATCTCCTCTACCTTGACAGTCAGGTTATCACTGTACACCCACCATTATCAGTGCATTCAGAGGTTGCATTTCAGGAGTCTTCACATCAGTTTGGATTTAGCATCATTTGTTTCAATTCAAACATAAAGATTCTTCAGCATCCTATCATGGAACACATCTTGAGACATATTGGTTCATCACTCTTCACAGGGTTTCTTTGACATCGTCCTTTGGATTTGTTTCTTCCCAAGGGGAGGGATTTTATTTTCCACTTCAGGATCTCTTTCTAGATTCTACATCAAACATCCACCATTGTGATAGGAGTTTCTTCATTGTGGGGGGGCCTTCTAGTCTCTTTCTCTCTCTCCTATGGGGAGAACATAGTTTTTACTTGTGTGATAGAAGCAGTTCTTGGGGGGTCATGTTGAGTCCTCCTTCTATCTCTCTTCTTCTTTCACTCTTGTATTTCCACCTCTTTTTGGAGAGGAGTTTTTCCCACTGGGTTTTCTCCTTTACTCTGCTTTATAGAGATTTGGTTGTAATTGGGTACCTTATCTGGCCTTATTGTTGGGACCCAAGATTGCTTTCTAGCTTGTAGCTGGATTGCTTTTTGCATTTAGTTTGTAGCTACTCTCTAAGTTCATCTTAAGGGGGGGTGTTAGAGTAAAAGGTTTATTTCACTTAATTAGTTTAATTAAGTCACCTTTATTCCTTTCTTAAGATTCACTTAGTTATGCATTGTATGTATTTAATAATTATTTTAGTTATTAAATACGTTTTCCCTTTAGGGTTTCTTTAGGGTTGCACATTCTCCTTTTATAAGGATTGTTCTTTGTAATTATTCACTCTCTCTCTAAATAATATACTCTCAATTTTCAGAGCCATTCTTGCTTTGCTTCAAATATCTTCTTTTGTGACAGGTTATTTGCATGCAGGTGTTCTTTGAGATCTATGAGGTTGGCTTTCTCAACTTCAACAAATCATCTTCTAAACAAAAATGAATTGTGCTAAGAGCTCTTTTATCTAGATCCTCCCAATCCTCATCAGTCATATTTGTATATTTCTTTGGCTTTCCTACCAATGCTTTGTTCAATCCTTGTTGCACTAACAAATCATGCATCTTGAGCTTCCATAGCTCGAAATTATTCTTCCCATTGAATTTCTTTGCCTCAAACCTTGCATTCAAACCTTCGCCATTTGATGCTACAAAACAAACACCAAATCCTAATAGAGACATTGCAAAATAATTACTCTAATACCACTTTGTTGTGGAAATGAAAACGTAAAACGTACAAACCAAATAATATTGCAGCACAACTTTGTTGCAAGGAAATAATGAGGAAACTGAAATGGAATAACAAAATAATATACAAGACATAGATTTAGATGGTAAAACCTTGACAATATGTCGAGAAAACATCCACGGGGCAAAGTATTGGTATTTTGTTTGCTCAGAGAAACTGATTACAATCTTTACACAACTATTGTTCTTTAATTACAATTCATTACAATGATTTGCCTTCAAAACAACAAGATATATATAATATTTTCAATCTGTGTCAAACTTAGAAAAAATCAGCTTTATTTTATTGCTTTGTTTTCATTATTTTTAATGTTTTATTTTTTGTTTTATTTCTTTTATCTTTTCTAAAACTGAGCTTTTGTTTTATTTGTATCTTATTGTTGTCATTATCCAACAAGAACCAGATCATATTATCTTAAAAGTCTCCTTTTAGAATTTACAATATAGGATAAAGAATAACCAAATTGATATGTTCAAGCATTTCAGTGGGAGATGTAAATCCATCTGTCCTGAGGTAGAATAGTTGGAGAATTCTAACAATATTCCAATACAACTTCTTGCATTCATGAGGAAGAACACTGGGTTCCAAAAAATTCCTCAGTAGTTTTTGAGTGATCTGGTATATGGTTTGTCTAATCCTCTTAGTAGCATTCTCAGCAGTCGTCCCTGGGTATTCTTTCATGAACAATGTCACGTAGTTCAGCTTTCCTTCCTTGGCCTCCCTCTGAAAAACATATGAAGTATTTAGTTACTCTGCTCAGCATTGTTTGAAGATTAAATTTACTAAAGTATTTCTATGGTACAGCCTGGTTGTGGTAAGTATTAGTACCTTGTAGCTCTGAATGTCGTTTAAAAGGCGCCCACAAATATTGGCAAGTTCCATAAGACTGCTGTACTCATGGTGGTTGATGGTTTGTTCTGAAAGCTTAGGCCCTACGAAATACAGCGCTATAAGAACAATCGGTTCTAAAGCACCTGATACTTTACCATTTTCCAAGTACTCCTGCATGGATGGTATATATCCAGTTTTGGCCCACTCAGCCTCTTTCATCATTGACATCACTAACCTGTACCACTTAAAAAAACCACAAAAAAGATTTAATGGATTCTTCTAATGCTGTTTTCAACCTTTTTTCGAAATAATCTTTGTTCGGCAGTACGATACACACACACACATATATATAAATAAAAGATACAAAAATTTATATTCAAGGAAAGATACCCACAATTTCCCTTAAATGAATGCTGACATCTCGACCTTGAAAAGCACAGGCATTTTGGGCAATATTATTGACAGTGTTATATAGTGCAGAGAACAAAATTTTCACTGTCTCTGAAAACCTATTTACCCCTGCTGGATCCCAACTGCAAAATATCAGAAAGAAGTACATCATGACTCTTCTCCAGATATGTACATTTTGACTTCCAAGACTAGAGCTTTAATTAGGCCTATAAGGTTTCTCTACAGGGAGATTTGCAA